>RXID01021415.1:0-17119 GCA_005019695.1 Trichopus zeylanicus subsp. travancoricus | reverse complement strand
ACTACAGCTAGAACTACTACTGCTACTACTAATTCTACTACTAGTGCTACTAGTACAGCTACTACTGCTGCTACTACTATTATAGGCATACTACTACAACTGCTACTACAGCTATTACTACTACTTCTACTACTACTACTGCTCATACTGCTTCTAATACTAGTACTACTACTGCTAGTACTTCTATTATCGCTAATACTGCTACTACTGCTACTAATACTCTAACTAGTACCATTACTGCTAATATTGCTGCTAATGTACTATTACAAAAATTACAATAACTACTACTAATGCTACTACTACTACTCCAAGTCCTACTACTATTACTACTACTACTACCACTACTACTACTACTACTTCTGATGTATTATTACTATGACTACCACTACTTTTTCTTCTACTGATGCTGCTATTACTACTATTACAAGTACTTCTTCATCTGCTATTACTGCTGCTACTACTCCGACTGCTACTGTAACTACTACTATGACTGCGAGTGCTGGTATGACTTCTAATACTACTATAATAACTACTACTACTAATACTACTACTATTGCTGTTGCTGCTGCTACTGTTACTATTACTACTACTAATACAACAACGACTATTACTACTGCGACTACTACTACTACTACTAATACTACTTCTACATTTACTACTACTACTGCTACTTCTGCCAATGCTACTACTCTGCAATAGCTACTACTATTACTACTATGATTGCTACTAGTACAGCTACTACTACTGCTGCTAATACTACAGGTACTACTACTACTACTACAACTACTACCACTGCTACTACTGCCACTGTTGCTACTACTATTGCTACTACTACCACTACCACTACAACTACTACAACTAATACTACTACTACTGCGACTACTACTGCTACTACAGTAGCTACTACTACTACCACTTCTTTCATAACTACTGCTACTACTACCGTAACTTCTACTACTACAACGACCACCACCACCAACACCACCACCACCACTACTACTGCTACGACTACGACTACTACTACTTCTACTACTACTACTACTAATGTTGTTGCTGCTCCTACTATTGCAATTGCCACCACTATTACAACTACTACTACAATGACTACAAATAGTACTACTACTACAATTACTACGGCTACTACTATTGCTACTGCTTTAGCTGTTGTTGTCACTACTTCTTCAACTGCTACAACTACTAGTACTACCACTAGTACCACGGCTATAGCTACTAATCGTACTACTACTACTGCTGCAACTACCACTACTACTACTGCTTTTGCGATTATCGATGCTATGACTACAACCATGACTACTACATCTGCTCCTACTACTACTACTGCTACTACTAGGACTTCTATTACTATTGCTACTACTTTTACTTCTACTACTACTTGTACTACTGCTATTACTTTTGCAATGACTACTACTACTAGTACTACTACCACGACTACTACGACTACTACTATGACGCTTGCTACTGCTACTATTACTATAACTACTACTACTTCTACTGCGATAATAACTACTACTACTACTACTACTACTACTACTACTATTACTTCTATTGCTACTACCGCTACTGCTATAAGTACTATTGCTGCTACTACAGCTACTACTGCAACAACAACTATAACTACAACTACTACTACTGCTATTTCTACTGCTACTACTACTACTGCTATTTCTACTGCTTCTGCTACTACTACTGCAGCCACTACTACTCCTATTACTACTACTACGGCAACTGATGAAAATACTTCCGCTACTGCTGCTGCTGCTACTACTACTACTGCTATTGTTGCTACTACTACTACAGTTGCTATTATGACTGCTACCGCTTTTGCTACTACTACTACTTGTACTATTGCTACTACTTTTGCTACTACTACTATTACTACCAGTGATACTACAACAACAATAAAAATTACTACTATAGCTACTTCTGCTACTGCTACTACCATTACTAATACTACTGCTACTAATGCTACTACAGATGCTGCGACTACTACTATGACTACTACTACTTCTCCTGTAGCTACTACTGCTGCTACTACCGCAACTACTACTGCTACTACTACTGCTACTACAACTACTACTACTACTGCTACTGCTACTGCTACTACTATTGCTACTACCACTACTACTGCTATTATTATTGCTGCTACTGCTACTATTACTACTACTACTACTACTATGATAATTGCTACTCCTACTATTACTAGTAATGCTATTGGTACTACAACTACTGTAACTGCTACTACTATGACTACTAAAATTGCTACTGCTACTACTATAACTACTGCTACTGTAGTTATTATTGTTGCTGATACTACTACAACTACTACAACTTCTCCTACGACTACTGCTTTTGCTACTATTATAGCTGCTAAAACTACTACTACTACCTCTACAACTACTATAGCCACTTTCGATTGTACTTCTACGACTGCTACTACTGCTACTACTATTACTAGTACTACTACTACTACTACCACTTTCGCTCATACTACTACTACTCCTACGAATGCTACTACTATTACTACTACTACTACCACCACTATTACCACTACAATAATGATAACTAGTACTACTATAATTACTACACCAACCACTATTGCTACCATTGCTACTGATACTACTACCACTACTAATACTACTACTAATAATATTGTGATTACTAGTCCTATTATATTATAAATACCACTATAAATACTACTACTACTACTACAAATACAACAAATACTACAAATACTACTACTACTACTACAAATACTATGACTACTACTACTCCTGCTACTAGTAGTAGTATTTGTAGTAGTAGTAGTAGAAGGAGTAGTAGCAGCAGTTGTAATAGTAGTAGTAGCAATTGTACCAATAGTAGAACTACTACTACTACTAGTAGTAGTAGTAGTAGTAGAAGCTATTATAGTAGCAACAAAAGTAGTAGTAGTAGTAGCAGCAGCTATAGTAGCCATACGAGTAGCAATAGTTATAGTAGTAGTAGAAATGGTAAAAATAGTTGTAGCAACAACTGCAGTAGTAGTAGTAATAGTGGAAGTAGTAGTAGTTGTTGTAGTAGAAGTTATAGTAGTAGCCGTATTAGAAGTAGTAGTAGTAGTCAGAGTAGTAATCATAGTAGGAGTAGTAGTTGTTGTAGTAGTATTGGAAGTAGTTATAGTAGTTGTGTAGTTGTAGTTACAGTAGTAGTACTACTAGAGGTAGTTGTAGTAGTAGTAGTTGCTATAGTAGTAGTAGTAATCATGGTAGTAGTAGTAGCAGGAGTAGTAGTACTAGCAAGAGGAGGAGGAGGTGTACTAGTCATAGTACTAGTTGTAGAAGTATAAGTAGAAGTTATAGTAGAAGTTGAAGTAGTTGTAGTAGTTGTTGTAGTAGTAGTAGTGGTAGTAGCAATAGCAGTTGCCGAAGAAGAAGAAGAAGAAGAAGAAGAAGAAGAAGAAGAAGAAGAAGAAGAAAAAGAAGAAGAAGAAGAAGAAGAAGAAGTAGTAGTAGTAGTAGTAGTAGTAGTAGTAGTAGTAGTAGAAGTAGTAGTAGTTGTTGTTGTTGTTGTTGTTACTGTTGTAGTAGTAGTAGTAGTAGTGGTGGTGGTAGTAGCAGTAATAATTATAATTCTACAGTATTAGTAGTAATAGGCAATAGTAGTGGTAGTTGTAGTAGGAGTAGTAATAGTAGTAGTAGTAGGATTAGGAGTAGAAGTGGTAGTCGTAGTTGTAATAATAGTGGTAGCAGTAGTAGTTATTGTTGTAATAGATGTAGTAGTGGTAGTAGTAGTAGCTACAGTAGTAGTAGTAGTTGTGGTAGTTACAGTAGTAGTAATAGTAGTCATTGTAGTAGTAGTAGCAAGAGTAGTAGTAGTAGTAGTAGTAATAGTAGTAGTAGTTATAGTTGCAAAAGCAGCCTTGGCAATAAGGGCAGTAGTAGTAGTAGTAGGAGTAGAAGCAGTAGTTGCAATAGTAGTAGCAGTAATAGCAGTGATAATAGCAGTAGTAGCAGTAGTAGGAATAGGAGAAGTAATTTTAGTACTTGAGGTAGTAGTAGTAGTAGCAGTAGTAGTAGCAATAGTAGTAGTCGTGCTATAGAAATAGTAGTAGTAGTTGTAGTAGTAGTAGTAGTACTAGTAGTTGTAGTGGTAGTAGTAGTAGTAGTAGTAGTAGTAGTAGTAGTAGTAGTAGTTGTTGTTGTTGTTGTTGTTGCAATAGTAGTAGTAGTAGTTGTAGTAATAGTACAAGCTATAGCAGTAGTAGAAGTAGTAGTAGTAGTAGTTGTAGCAGCAGCAGTTGTCACAGTAGAAGCAGTAGTAGTAGTTGTAGTAGTAATTGTAGTAGTAGCATAGTCGTAGTAGTTGCAGGCCTAGTATTGGTAGGCACTGTAGTCGTAGTTGCAGTAGTAGTGGTGGTAGTTTTCAAAGCAAATGTAGCAATAGTAGTAGTAGTAGTAGTAGTAGTAGTAGTAGTAGTAGTAGTAGTAGTAGTTACAATCCTTGTAGTAGTAGAAGTAGTTTTAGTAAGAGTAGGAGTAGTACTAGTTGCTGTAGTAGAAGTAGTTGTTGTAGTTGTGGGAGAAGTATTAGGAGTACCATAAGTAGTACCAGTAGTAGTAGTAGTGTTAGCAGTAGTAGCCACTATAGCAGTAGCAGTAACATCAATAGTAGAGGAAAAAGTAGTAGTAGTAGCAATAGCAGTAGAAATTTTTATAGTAGTAGTAGTAGTAGTAGCTGTAGTAGTAGAAGTAGTAGTAGTAGTAGAAGTAGTGGTAGTAGCAGTAGTAGTAGTAGCAATAGTAGTAATTATAGTAGCAGTTGTTGTTCTTTGGCAGTTATACTAGTAGTGGAAGTAGTAGTAGCAGCAGTAATAGTTGTTGTAGTTGCTACAGTAGTAGCCATAGTAGTAGTAGTTGTAGTAGGAGTAGTAGTAGCATAGTAGTAATAGTAGTAGTCGGAGGAGTACTAGAAGACATAGTAGTAGTAGTAGTAATAGGAGTAGTAGTTGTAGTAGTAATTGTAGGAGTAGTAGTAGAAGTAGTAGTAGTGATAGAAGCAGAAGCTTTGGTAATAGAATTAGTAGTAGTAGCAGCAGTAGCAACAGTAGTAGGAATAGCAGCAGTGATTACTGTAGTTATAGAATTAGGAGGAGTAGTAGTAATTGGAGCAGTAGCGGTAGGTGTAGGGGAAGTAGTATAAGTAGTAGTAGTAGAAGAAGAAGTTGTAGTAGTTGTAGTAGCCGTAGTAGCAGAAGTTGCAGTGGTTATAGTGGTAGCTGTCTGTAGTGGCAACTACCATAATGGAAGTAGTAGAAGTAGTAGCTATAGTAGTAATTGTAGTAGCAGAAGTAGTAGTAGTAGGAGAAGTAAAAGTAGTAGTAGAATTAGTAGCAGTACTAGTAGTAGTAGTAGTAGTAGTCACAGTAGTGTTAGCAATTGTAGTAGTAGTCAAGGTAGTAGTAGAAGTAGTAGTATTAGTAGGAGTAGTAGCAGTAGTCGTAGCAGCCGTAGTAGTTATAGAAGTACTAGTAGTACAAGTGGTAGTAGTAGTAACAGCAACAGCAGTAGCCATAGTACTAGTAGTATTAGTTGTGGTAGTAACATTAGTTGTAGTAGTAGCAATAGTACAAGTAGTAGGAGTGTTTGTAGCACTTATAGTAGTAGGAGTTCTTGTAGTAGTAGTAGTAATTGTTGGAGTTGTTATAGTTGTAGTAGGAGCAACTGCAGTAGCAGTAGTAGTAGGAGTATCAGTAGTAGCAATAGTTGCTGTAGCAGTACTAGTTATAGGATATTAGTAGTAGTAGCTCAAGCTATAGCAGTAGTAGTTGTTGTAGGAGTAGCAATAGTAGTAGTTGCAGTAGTAGTAGTAGTCGTAGTAGCAGTAGGAGTAGTAGTAGTCATGGTAGTAGTAGTGGTAGTAGTGGTGGTAGTAGTAGAGGTAGTGGTAGTAGTGGTGGTAGTAACAATAGCAAAAGTTGCAGTAGTGGTAGGGGAAGTAGTAGTAGGAGAAGTCGTAGTAGCAGTGGGAGTAGTAGTAGTAGCAGCACCACCACCACTAGTAGTAGTAGTAGTAGTAGTAGTAGTAGTAGTAGTAGTAGTAGTAATATTAGTAGTAGAAGAAGCCGTTGTAGTAGCAGTAGCAATAATAGCAGTAGTTGCAATAGTAGCAGCAGCAGTAGTAGAAAATGTAGTAGTGTTAGTAGCAGTAGTAGTAGTAGCTATTATAGTAGTAGTAGTAGGAGGAGGAGGAGGAGGAGGAGTACCTATCGTAGTAGTAGTAGTAGTAGATGTAAAAGTATGAGCAGTAGTAGCGGTATTAGTAGTAGCTGTAGTAGTAGTAGCAGGAGTAGTAGTAGGAGGAGTTGTAGTAGTTGCAGCAGCAGTACTTGTTGTTTTATCCAGCAGTTGTTGTTGTAGTAGTAGTAGTAGTAGGAGAAGTAGTAGTTGTAGTAGTTCTTGTAGTAGTAGTAGTAGTAGTCAGAGAAGTAGTAGTAGTAGTTGTTGTTGTAATAGTAGTTGTAGTTGTAGTAGTCATAACTGTCGTAGAAGTTGTAGAAGCAGTAGCAATAGTAGTAGTAGTAGTAGTAACAGCAACCGTAGTAACCACGGTACCAGTAGTAGTTGTTGTAGTAGTCACATTAGTTGTTGTAGTAGTAGCAGTTTAGCACTTGTAGTATTTGGAGTTGTAGTAATAGCAGTAGTAATTGTGGGAGTAGTAGTAGTTCTAGTAGGAATAGCAGTAGTTGTAGTAGTAGTAGGTGTATTAGTAGTAGCAGTAATGGTAGGAGTATCCGTAGCAGTAGTTAAGGTTGTAGTAGTAGGAGTAGTTGCAGTAGTAGTAGTAGTAGGAGCAATTGTAGTAGTAGCAGTAGCAATAGCAGTAGCAGTAGGAGTAGCAGTTACAGTAGTGGCAGTAGTTGGAGCAGTATTAGTTGTAACAATAGCAGTAGAAATTATAGTAGTAGTTGTTGCAGTAGTAGCAATAGTAGTGGGACCCATAGCAGAAGTAGCAGGAGTAGTAGCAATAGTAGCAGGAATATTATTAGCAAAAATAATGGTAGTAGTTGTAGGAGCAGTAGTAGTTGTATTAGTAGTAGAAGTAGTAGTGGTAGTAGTCAGAGTAGTTGGAGCAGTAGTAGTCGTAATAGTAGTAGTATTAGTAGTTGCAGCAGTAGGTACAACAGTAGTAGTATTAGTAGTTGTAGCAGTAGGTACAGCAGTAGAAGTATTAGTAGTTGTAGCAGCAGTAGTAGTAGCCGTAGTAGCAGTTGTAGTAGTAGTATTAGCAGTAGTAGCAATGGCAGTAGTAGTAGCAATTGTCGTAGTATTAAGAGAAGTACCACTAATAGCAGCTGTAGAACAGTGGTAGCCGAAGTAGTCATAGTAGTTGTTGTTGTAGTAAAAGTAGTAGTAGCTAAAATAGTAGCGATAGTTGTAGCAGCAGTAGTAGCCGTAGCAGCAAGAGCAGTAGTAGCGGAAATAGTAGGAGTAGTAGTAGTAGTAGTAGTTATAGCAGCAGAAGTAGTAATAGTAGCAGCAACAACAACAACAACAGTAGTCGGAGTTTTAGTAGTTGGGGTAGTAATAGTAGTGGTAGTAGTTGCTATCGTATTAGTAGGAGAAGTAGTAGTTGTCGCAGTCGTAGTAGTAGTAGCAGTAGTAGTAGTTGCAGTAGTTGTAGGCATAATAGCAGCAGCAGTAGTAGTAGCAATAGTAGTAGCAAAATTAATTGTACTAGGAGAAGTAGTAGTAGTAGCAGAAGTAGTAGTAGCATTACTAGTAGTAGCAGTAGCTATTGTTGTAGTTGTTAAAATAGTAGAAATAGTAGTGGCGGAAGTAGCAGCAATAGCAGAAGCAGCAGCAGCAGAAGTAGTAACAGTAGTATCAGTAATAGCATCAGAAGCAGTAGAAAAAGCAGTAGTTGTTGTTGTTATTATTGTAGTAGTAGTAGATGCTGTATCAATAGTAGTAGTAGTAGCGGTAGTAGTAGCAGTAGTAGTAGTCGTTGTAGCTATAGTAGTAGCAGTAGTTATAGTAGTCATAGTAGCAGCAATAGTAGCAATTGTAGTAGTAGTAGCAGTGGTGTCGGTAGTAGCTGTAATAGCGGTAGTAGTAGAAGTAGTAGTAGTAGTAGTAGTAGTAGTTGCAGTTGTGGCACCAGTCGTAGCTGTAGTAGGCATAGTAGTATTAGGAGTAGTGGTAGTGGCAGTAGAACTACTAGTAGTAGTAGTAGTAGTAGTAGTAGTAGTAGTAGTAGCAGAAGTAGTAGTAAAAGGGGTAGTAGTAGTACTACCATAAGTAACAGAAGCAGTAGTACTATGGAATGTGTAGTAGGAGTTTTCGTAGAAGTAGTAGCCATAATAGTTGGAGTAGTAGTAGAAGTAGCAATGGTAGTAGTGGTTATAGTAGTAGTACTAGTAGTAATGGTTGTAATAAAAGTAGTAGTAGTAATATTAGTAGTATTAGTAGCAGTAGTGGCAGATGCATTAGTGGCTTTAGTTATAGTAATAGTTGTAGTAGCAGCAGCAATAATAGCGGTAGTAGCAGCAGTAGTAGTAGAAGTAGTAATGCTAGTAATAGTGGAAGTAGTCGTAGTAGCATTGGTAGTACTAGGAGCAATATTAGTAGTTGTAGTAGTTGCAGTAGTAGTTGTTGTTATAGCAGTAGTAGTAGTGGAAGCAGTAGCAATAGTAGTATGAGTAGTCTTAGTGGTAGCAGAACTAGTAGTTGTAGTAGTAGTAGAAGCAGTTGCAGCCATAACAGCAGCAGCATTGGTAGTTGTAGTAATAGTAGAAATAGCAGTAGTAGCAGTAGCAGTAGTAGGAATAGTAATAGTTATTATAGAAGTGGTGGTGGTGGTGGTAGTAGTAGTAGTAAAAGTAGTGGTAGCCGCAGCAATGGTAGCCACAGCAGTGGGAGGATGAGGAGCAGTGGAAGTCGTAGCAGCGGCAACGGCAGTAGCAGTAGTGGTAGGAGTAGCGGTAATTATAGTAGTCTTATTTGTTGTTGTAGTAGTAGTAGCAGTAATGTTGGTAATAGAAGTGGTAGCGGTAGAAATAGTAGAAGTAGTAACAAAAGGTACTGTACAGGTTGTAGTAGTAGTAGTTGCAGCAATAGCGGAAGAAGCAGTAGTGGTATTAGTAGTAGTAAAATTTGTTGTAGTAATAGTAGTAACAACAGTAGTAGTAGGAGCAAAAGTAGTAATAGTAGTAATAGTAGTGGTAGTAGTAGTAGGAGAAGTAGTAGTAGGACTAGCAGTAGTACTGTAGCAGTAGGAGCAAAGTTGTTGTGGTAGTCGGAGTAGTCAAAGTAGCAATGGCAACAGTAGCAATAGTAGTAGTTGTTGTTGTTGTAGGAGTACTAGTAGGAGTAGTAGTAGGAGTAGTCGCAATAGTTGTACTAGCATTTCTAGTAGTAGGATTTGTAGTAGTTGCAATTCTAGGAATAGGAATGGAGATAGTATTAGTAGCAGCAGCATCTGTAGTTGTAGTAGGAGAAATAGTAGTAGTAGGTGTAGTAGTTGTAGTAGCAGTAGTAGCAATAGTAGTCGTAGTTGTAATAGTAGTAGCAGTAGCAGTAGTAATAGTAGTAGTAGTAGTAGTACAAGTAGTAGTAGTAGTTGTTGTAGTAGTAATAGTAGTAGTAGAAGTAGTAGTAATAGTTGTATTAGTACTATAGTAGTAGTAGTAGTAGTAGTGCCAGTAGTAGTAACAGTAGTAGTAAAAGTATAAGTAGTAGGAGTACTTGTAGCGGTTGTAGTAGTAGTAGTAGTAGTAGTAGTAGTAGAAGTAGGTGTATTAGTAGTAGTAGTAGTAACAATGGCAGCGGCAGTGGCAACAATAATAGTAGTAGCAGCAGTAGTAGAAGTATCTGCGGCAGCTGTAGTTGTTGTTGTTGTAGTAGTAGTGGCATTCAACGTCCTACTAGTAGCAGCAGAAGCAACAACAATAGAGGTAGAAGTAATAGTATGAGTGGTACTAGTAATTGTTGTAACAGTAGTAGTAGCAGTAATAGTAGTAATAGGAGTAGTTGTTGTAGTAGTAATAAATAAGTTGTACTAGTAGCAGAACTACTAGTAGTAGTCATTGTAGGGGTTGGTAGGGAGTAGTAGCAGGAATTGTATTAGTGGTGGTAGTGGTGTAGTAGTAGTACTTGTAGTGTAGCCTAGCCTTGTTGTAGTAGTAGTGTGTTGGATTAGTGGTAGTAATAGGAGTTGGAGCAATATTACTAGTAGTACTAGTAGTGGTAGTGGTACGTAAAAGTAGTAGTAGTAGTAGTTGGAGTAGGAATAGTTGTTTGTTGTAGTAGTAGTAGTAGTAGTAGTAGTAGTAGTAGTAGTAGTAGTAGTAAAATTAGCAATCAAAGTAGTAGTAGTAGCAATAGTAGTAGTTTGTTGTTGTAGTAATAGTAGGAGCAGTGGTGGTGGTAAGTAGTAGTATTGAAGTAGCAGTAGCGGAAGGAGTTGTAGTTGTACTAATAGTAGTAGTTGTTGTAGTAATAGTACGAGTAGCTGTAGTAGTTCTAGTTGTAGTAACAGTTGTTGTAGTAGTAGTAGCGATAATAGTAGTAGTAATAGTTGTAGTTATAGTAGTAGTAGTAGTAGTAGTGGTAGTAGTAATAGTGGTATTAATATTAGTAGTAGTAGTACTTGTAGTAATAGTTGTAGAAACAGCAGTAGCAACAACACTAGCAATTTAGTATTAGTGGTTGTAGTGGTTGAAGTACGAGTTGGAGTAGGAGTAGTAGTAGCAGTTGTAGTAGTAGTAGGAGGAGGAGTAGAAGTTGGAGTAGCAGTAGTAGCAGTAATAGGAGTAGGAATAGGTGTACTAGTTGTCGTAGTAGTAGTAGTAGTAGTAGCTTTAGTAATAGTGGTAGCAGTAGAAGGAGTTGGAGTAGTAGAAGCAGTAGTAGAAGCTGTAGATTAGTAGTATCATTCATAGTAATAATAGCCTATGTAGTACAGCAATACAACAACTACTGCTCCTACTACTGCTATTACACATGTTATTATTGCTATTACTATTTCTATTACCACTGCTACTACCACTACTGCTAGTACCACTATTGCTACTACTACAGCTGCTACTACTACTACTCCTCCTGCTACTACTACTAGTTCTACTATTACTGTAGCTATAGCTTCTACTTCTATTTCTACTCCAACTACACCTACTACTACTATTACTGCTACAATTCGGACTGCCACTCCTACTCCAACTCCTACTCCGACAACTGCTCTGACAATTACAACTACTAAAACTAGTACTACTCCTACTACTGCTTCTACTACTTCTACTACTGCTACCACTACTACTGCCACTTCGAGTACTATTACTACTACTACTACTATTACCACTACTACTACTATTGCTACTACTACTACTACTAGTACTAATACTACTAATACTACAACTACTACTATTATTGCAGTTACTACTACTACTACTACTACTACTACTACTTCTATTACTTGTATAACTGAACTACTCCTACTACTACTACCACCACCACTGCTCCAATTACTATTACTCCAACTCCTACTCTTACTACTTCTACTAATACTAACTGCAACTAATACTACTACTAATATATTTCTACTCATACTAATCCCTAATACTCTAATACTACTTCAATTAATACCACTACTACTACTACAAAATACTACTTCTTCTACAACAATAATAACAACTACTACCACTACTCCTACTCCTGCTCCTGCCACTACAACAACTACTCCTACTCCTACTACTGCTACTGTGACCCCTACTCCAACTCCTACTCCTACTCGTACTACTGCTAGTACTACTACTACTACTACTACTACTACAATTACTAGTACTACTGCTACTACTACTATTACTACTATTTCTACAACTACTACTCCTACTACTACACTACTACACCTGCATTAGTACAACTACTACTACTACTACTACTACAACAACAACAACAACAACTACTACTACAACAACAACAACAACAACAACTACGACTATTTCTACTACTACCACTACTGTTACTACTACTACTACAACTTCTGTTGCTGCTACTACTACTACTACTACAACAACTACTACTACTACTACTACTACTACTACTACTACTACTACTACGATACCTATTACAACAACAACAACAACAACAACAACTACTACTACTACTACTACTATTATTACCACTACTATTGCTTCCACTACTTCTACTACTATTACTACTACTCCTACTACTCCTACTACTAGTCCTCCTACTATTACTACCACTACAGCTAATACTTCTATTGCCACTTCTACTACCCCAACTTCTACTACTACTACTACACCTACATCAACTCTTATTACAATAACTGCTCCAACTTCTAATACTACTTCTAATACTACTTGTACTACCATTACTACAACTTCTACAGCAACTACTTCGACTACTGCACAAGTACTAGTATTACTATTACAACTACTACTACTACTGCTCCTTTTATTACAACTACTATTACTGCTACTACTACTTCAAGTACTACTACTACTACTACTACAGTGACAACCACCACCACTACTACTACAACTACCACCACCACAACTACTCCTATTGCTACTACTACTACTTCTACTACTTCTGCTACTCCTCCTACTACTACAACTACTCCTTCTACTACTACTATAACTCGTACGACTATGATTACTACTCTAGCGACTATTTCTACGACTACTACCACTACTACTATAACTACAACAACAATAAAAACAACAACTACTACTCCTCTTCCAACTACTACTACAACTATTACTATTGCTACTACTACTGCTACTACTACTACTACCACTATTACTACTACTACTACTACTATTCCAACTATAAATTTTCTCAATACTACAACTATAATAACTACTACTACTGCTACTATGATGACAACAGCTGCTATTGAATCTACTACTACAGCTACAACTACTAATACTGCTTTTGCTACTACTACTAATACTACTCCTATACCTGCTACCAATACTACTTCTACTATAACTACTACTACTACTACTGCCACTACTACTACTACAATTGCTTCTGCTACTATTACTACTACTACAACTACTACTACTACTTCTACAACTACTACTCCTGCTACTACTACTACTACTATGACTACAACAACAACTACTACTGCTACAACTATTGCTACTACTATGACTACTACAACTACTACTACTACTATTTCTACTACTACTACTGTGACTATTACAACCTATACAACTGCTACTAATACTATAACAACTCCAACTACATCTATTGTTACTACTCCTACTCTTATCTTTACTACCACTACCATTGCTACGACTACTACTACTACTACTACTACTCATACTACTACTACTACTACTATTGCAGCTCCTACTGCCGCTACTTATGCTACTGCTACTGCTATTATTGATACTACTTCAACTACTATTACTGGTACTACTCCTACTACAACTACAAATGCTACTGCTACAACTACTGCTACTACTACTGTAACTGCTACTACTACTGCTACTTCTACTGCTACTAATGCTACAACTGCTAGCACTACTATTGCTACAACTATTATTATTGTTACTACTATTATTACTATGGATACTAGAATAACTACTTCTACTACTGCTACTACTTCCACTACTACCACTACTACTACTATGACTACTACTACTACGACTACTTGTACTACCTCCACTACCACTCCTAGTACTACTACTACTGTTATCGTTATTGCTACTACTATAACTATTGCCATTACTACTGCTACCTCTACTTCTACAACTACTACAACTATTACTTCTACTACTACTGCTACTTCTGCTGCTACTGCTACTAATATTGCTCCTGCTACTACAACTTCTACTACTACGTTTGCTACTACTACTATAGCTACTACTATGACTATTGTTGCTGCTACTAAAACTACTACTTTTACCATTGCGGCTACTACTACTACTACTACTAGTACCATAACTTCTATAGCTACTACTACTACAACTACTCCAACTGTGCCTACTATTACTACTACTAGTACTACTGCTACTTCTTCTTCTACTAGTACTATTATTACTACTGCAGCCATTATTGCTGCTACTACTACCCCAACTCCTCCTACTATTACTACTACTGCTGCTATTCCCACTACAAAAGCTTCTACAACTATAGCAATTGGAACTACTACTATTACTTATACTAGTACTACTACAAGTACTACCGCTACCACTTCTGCTTCTACTACTACTACTACTTCAGTAACTGCTGCTACTGCTCGTACTATTACTACTACCACTATTACTTCTGCTACTACTGCTCCAACTACTACTACTAGTACTACTACTTCTACTGCTACTACTATTAGTACTACTACTTCTACTACTACATCTACTACTGTTGCTAATATTATAGCTATTACTACTAGTATTACTGCCATTACTACTACTACTACTACTACTACTCTGGTGCTACTACTCCTACTACTTCTCCTAGTACTACTACAGCTGCTGCTGCTACTGCTACTACTACCACTACTACTTCTACTACTACTTCTTCTACTACTACTGCTAATATTACTAATACTACTACTACTAATAATAATAAGAAGAAGAATTAGAATAATGGTAATAATACAACTGTTACTACTTCGGCTTACGTTGCTGCTACTACTACTACTACTACAACTACTCTGCTGCAACAACTACTATAACTACAACTACTTCACCTATGGCTACTACTGCTACATCTACTTTTGCTACTGCTACTACTATTCCTACAACTGCTGCAACTACTACTACTACTACTACTACTACTATAACTACTACTACTCATGCTACTCTTGCTACTACTACTGTTACTCTTGCAACTAATGTTGCTACTACTGTAACTCTTGCTACTCTTGCTACTACTGCTACTTTTGCTAGTACTACTATTGCTACTACTACTACTACTGTTACCACTACTATTGCTGCTCCTGCTACTGCTACTACTACTACTGCTACTACATCTCGCACTACTATGACTTCTATTATAACCACTACTACTACTATCACTACTACTACCACTACTGCTACTACTACTATAACTACTACTTAAACTACTACTGCTAATATTGGTTTTGCTACTACTACTAATCTTAGTACTAAACTCCTACTTCTACTACCACCAATATTGCAACTACTACAACTCCTACAACTCCTACAACTCCTACAACTACTTGTGCTACAACTGCCACTACTACTATGGGTATCGCTACTACTACTGCTACTACTGCTATAGCTACTATTACTATGCTACTACAAATATAGCTATTGCTACCATAGATACTGCTACTAGTACTACTACTACAACTAATGTCGCTGTTATTGCTATTAGCGCTACTACCACTTCTCCTTCTGTGACTGCTACTACTGTGATAGCTATAACTGCTACATCTACTACTCCTAGTCCTTCTACTTCTACAAGTGCTACTTCAACTACTATTGCTACTACTACTACTACTAATTCTGTTATAACTACTATTGCTACTACTATTACTGCTACTACTACAACTACAGTGAGTACAACAACTACTAAACTACTGCTACTACAACTACTACAGCTACTACTAATACAGCTAGTACAACACCTATTACTACTACTAGTACTACTGCTACTACTACTATAGCGCGAACAACAACTACTACAACTATTGCTACTACAACTACTACAACTACTACCCCATCTGCTTCTTCTCCTACAACAACAACAACAACTACTACTACTATTAACTACTACTACTGCAACTATTTCTTCTACCACTACTACAACAATGACTACTACTTTAGCTACTAATACTACTGCTAGTACAATAACTAATGCTACTACTAGCACTACTACCACTACTGCTACTACTACTGCTATTGCTACTACCATGACTACTGCTACTACTACTACTACTCCTATTGCTACTACTTCCATGACTACTATGACTACTACTACTACTGCTACTACTGCAACTAATGCTTCTATTGCTACTAGTACAGCTATTGGTGCTTCTAATATTGCGTTTACTTCTACTACTGCAACTAATGCTAGTAGTTGTTATTGTTGTTGTTGTATTTGGAGTATTAGAAGTAGTAGTAGTAGTGGTGGTAGCAGTAGCAGATGCAATAGTAGTAGTTGCTGTTGTCGTCATAGTTGGAGTATTAGGAGTACTAGTACTACTAGTAGTAGTAGTAGAAGCAGTAGTAGTAGTTGTTGTTGTTGTTGTAGTTTGAGTATTAGTAGTAGTAGTATTAGTATTAGTAGTAGTAGTAGCAGTAGTAGTAGTAGTAGTAGTAGCAGTAGTAGTGGTAGTAACAATAGTAGTAGTAGTAATAGTAGTAGTAGTAGTAGTAGTAGTAGTAGTAGTAGTAGTAGTAGTAGTAGTAGTAGAAAAAAGTAGTAGTAGTAGTGGTACTAGTAGTAGTAGTAGTAGTGGTAGTAGTAGTAGTAGTAACAGTAGTAGTAGTAGTAGTAGTAGTAGTAGTAGTTTAGTAGAACCACTACTTCTACGGCTAACAATTTCAATTGCTACTACAACAACTACTACCACTATGACTACTACAACTACTACTACACTAACTACTTTTACTATTACAACTACTATTAGCACTAATGCTGCTACTAATCTGGCTAAAACTACTACCAACAGCTACTACTTCTACTATTAGGCCTCCTACTCCTTTTATTATTACTATTACAAGTTCTATTATTATTACTACTACTACTACTACTACTACTACTACTACAAAAACAACAACAACCGCTACTACATACCAACAACAGCAACTTGTACTGTTACTACTGCTACTACTATTCTACTGAAAGTACTACCACCACTACTCCAACTATTTTACTATTACTACTACTACTATTGCTGCTGCTGGTACTACTACAACTACTGCTATTACTACTACGACTACTACTACCACTACCACCACTACTACTACTAAAAACACTACAACTTCTAACACAACTACTACGACTACTACTACTACTCCTCCTCCTACTACTCCTAGTACTCCCAATACTACTACTACTACTACTACTACTACTACTACTACTACTACTACTACTACTACTACTACTACTACTACTACTAC
>RXID01021414.1:214570-221538 GCA_005019695.1 Trichopus zeylanicus subsp. travancoricus | reverse complement strand
ACTACTATTATTCCTCCTAACACTCCAACTACTTCTATTACTACTATTACTACCACCACCACCATAACTACTATTACTACTACTACACTACTACTACTATTACTCCAATTACAACTATGCCTACTGCGACTACTATTATGATAACTACTCCTACTACGATTACTGCTTCTACTACTACTACTACTACTACTACTTCTATTTCCACTACTACTACTACTAATGCTACTACTGCTACTACTATGATTTCTAATAGTGCTACTACTAGTTCAACTACTACTACCACTAGTACTACAACTACTTGTAACAATCCGACTACTTCTGCTGCTACTACCACTACTACTACTACTGCTATAACAACTACTACTATTACTACTGCTACTGCTACTACTGCTACTGCTGCTACTGCTACTGCTACTACTACTGTTGCTACTACTACTGCTACTACTACTACTTCTACTGCTACTATTACAACTACTTCTATTACTACTACAACAACTACCACCACCACCACCACCACCACCACCACTACTACTACTTCAGCAACTACACTACTATTACTACATGTACTACAACTACTATTACTCCTATTACTACTACTGCTACTGCAACTACTATTACTACTACTACTATTGCTACTATTACAACAACTACTACTACTACTAGTACATTTTCTTCTTCTTCTTCTTCTTCTACTAGAGCTACTACTACAACTTCTACTATTGCTACTTCGACAACAACTACTACTACTATTATGGGTACTTCTACTACTACTACGACCACTGCTACTACTACTACTACTACAAGTACTATGATTCTTACTATGACGTCTACAACCACTGCTACCTCTACTTGTAGCTATAGTAGTAGTCACAGCAGCAGTCATAGCAGTAGTAGTAGCAATAATTATAGCAGCATTAGTAGTAGTACTAATTATAGTAGTAGTAGCAAATATAGTAGCAGTACTACTAAAAGTAGTAGTAGTGGTAGTTTTATTAGGAGTAGTTGTAGCAGCAGAAGCAGTAGAAGTAGTAGTAACAAAAGTAGTAGTATTAGTAGTACTAGCAATAATAGGAGCAAAAATAGTAGCAGTAGTAGTAGTAGCACAAGTAGCAGCAGAACTAATACTAGTGGTAGCACTACTACTACTAGGACTACTACTACA
The DNA here is from genome assembly GCA_005019695.1 of Trichopus zeylanicus subsp. travancoricus. Classification (NCBI taxonomy): domain Eukaryota; kingdom Viridiplantae; phylum Streptophyta; class Magnoliopsida; order Dioscoreales; family Dioscoreaceae; genus Trichopus; species Trichopus zeylanicus. The sequence continues at coordinate 220,376 of RXID01021414.1, read as the reverse complement.
AGTACTGCTACGGTTATGAGTGCTGCTGCTACTTCTACTGCCACAACAACAACTACTGCTACTGTGACTACTACTACTGCTACTGCTGCAACTACTATTACTACTACTACTACTACTACTACTACTACTACTATTAGTACTAGTAGTCGTAACTACTAATACTACTGGACTGCCAATCTACTAATATATGGCTACACTACTATTACTTCTACGACTACTACTACTATTGCTACTACTACTACTACTACTACAACTACTGCAAATACTATTGCTACTACTGCAACTGCTACTACTTCTACTACTACTACAACTGCTGCTACTACTACTACTACATATACTTCTACTATTGCGACTACTGCTATCGCAACTACTACAGCTACTACTAACTACTACTACTAGTACTTTTGCTACTGCAATAGCTACTGCTGCTACTACTAGTACTATAGTAGCTACTGTTGCTACTATTGACACTATAGCTGCTACTACTACTAATACTATTATAGTAGCTGCTACTATTAGTACTACTATAATTATCACTACTACCACTACTACTGCTATTATTATTGCTACTACTGCTACTGCTGTTACTACTACTACTACTACTGCTCCTGCTACTTCTACTTCTACTACACCTACCACCACTAGTATGTCTACTATCACTTTTATTACTATTGCTACAACTACTCCTGCTAATAATACTACTACCACTACTGCTACTGCTACTACTACTACTACCAGTAGTAGTAACAGTACTAATACTAGTACTACTTGTTCAACTAGTACTACTACTCCTACTACTACTATGACTACTACTATTGCTACTACTACTACGATCACTATTGCTACTACTACTACTAATACTACTACTGCTACTATCTCTACTATCACTAATGTTACAACTACTAGAACTGCTACTACTACCACTACTAAAACACCCTCCATTACTACTACTGCTGCTACTGCTACCACTACTACAACTACTACGACTAGTACTGTTGCTGCTGGTACTATGGCTACGACTGCTACTATTATTGCTACTAATACTATAACTACTCTGCTACTATTGATGTTGCTACAAAAGTTGTAACTGCAACCAGAACTACTACTATTGCTACTGTAACTATTATTTCCAGTAATATTACTGCTACTACAACAACTACTACTACTACTACTGTTAATGCAACCGCTACTATTACTACTACTACTACTCCAGCTTCTACTGCTACTATTACTTCTACTATTACTACTACTACTACACCTAATAGTTTTCCTACAATAGAAAAAGTACTATTTCTCTTGCTAGGAATATTGCCACCACTTCAACTACTGCTACAACTACAACTATAGCAACTACTACTACTGCTACAACTACTACTACTGTAACTACTACTACTAGTTATAGTAGTAGTAGATGTGCTAGGAGTGGTGGTAGCGATAGTAGAAGTAATAGCAGAAGCTATAGTAGTAGTAGTTGTTGTAGTAACAGTAGTCATTATCGTAGCAGGATTAGTAGTAGTGGTGGTTGTTGGTTGTAGTATAGTAGTAGTAGTTTGCCAATAGTAGTAGTAGTACTTGTATAAGACTAGTACTATGAAAGTAGTAGGTTGTAGTAGCAGAGTATAGTAGTAGCAGTAGTGGTTCAGTAGTGAATTACTAGTAGAAGTAAAGTATAGCAGTTGTAGAGTAAGAGTAGTAGTGGTAACTAGTAGTAATCGTGTAGTAGTAGTAGTACTACTACTACTACTAGTAGGACTTATAGCAGTAGTCATAGTAGTGGTAGGAGTAGGACTGGTGGTGGTGGTGGTGGTGGTCGTAGTAGTAGTAGTAGTAGTAGTAGTAGTAGTAGTAGTAGTAGTTGTAGTTATAGTAGTAGTTGTAGTAGTAGTAGTAGTAGTAGTAGTTATAGCAGCAGCAGTAGTAGTAGTATCTATAGCAGTAATAGTATGTTAATGTTGTATTAGTAGTTGTTGTTGTACTAGTAGGTGTAGTACATGTAATCATAGTAGTCACATTAATAGTTGTAGTAGTTCTAGTAGTAGTAGTAGCAGTAGCAAAAGTATTAGTAGCAACAGCAATAGCAATAGAAGTAGTAGTAGCAAATAGTAGTAGAAATTATAGTAGTAGCAGCAGCTGCAGTAGCAATAGTAGTAGCAGTCGTAGTAGTAATAGTGGTAGTAGTGGTAGTAGAAATAGTTGTAATAGTTGTAGTTATAGAAGTAGTAGGAGCATTGGTAGCAATATTAGTAGTAGTTGCAGTAGTTGTAGTTGTAGTAGTTATAGTAGTAGTACGAGTAGTAGTAGTTGTAGTAGTTATAGTAGTAGTAAGAGTAGTAGTAGTTGTATCAGTAGCACCAGTAGTATTCGGATTAGTTGTAGCAGTAGTAGTCATAGTAGCAGTAGCAGTAGTAGTAGTTGTTGTTGTTGTCGTAGTTATAGTTGTAACAATGGCTACAGTGTAAATAGTAGCAATAGTAGTACCATTAGTAGTACTAGCAGTTGTACTAGTCATAGCAGCACTGGTAAAAGTAGAAGTAGTAGCAGTAGCAACAGTATTAGTAGCAGCAGTAGTTGTTATTGTTGTTATCATTGTAGTAGCATTCGTATGATAAGTAGTCGTACTAGCGGTAGCTAAAGCAGTAGTGGTGGTGGTGGTGGTGGTGGTGGTGGTGGTGGTAGTAGTAGTAGTAGCATTAGCTGTAGTGGTAGAAGTCGTAGTAGCAGTCATAGTAGTAGGAGCAGTAATATCAGCAGCAGTAGTAGCGGTAGTAGAAGTAGTTGTAGTAGTAACAGTAGTAGAAGTAGTAGTTGTTGTATCAGCAGCAGCAGTAGTAGAAGTAGCAGTAGCTGGAGTAGTAGTAGTAGTAAAGAAGTAGTAGTGGCAGTATTTGTAGTAGTAGTAGTGTGATAAGTAGTCATAGTTGCAGTAGCAGTAGTAGTAGTAATAGTAGTAGTAGCAGTAGTAATAGCAGCAGCAGTAGTTGTAGCAATAGTAGTTGTAGAGTTAATAGTAGTAGAAGTAGTAGTTGTTTTAGTAGTAGCAGTTGTAGCAGAAGTAGTAATAGTAGCAGTAGTAGTAATAGTGGTAGTAGTAATAGTAGTAGTAGCAGTAGTAGTAGTAGTCGTAGCAGTGGCACTAGTAATAATAGTAGTAGTATTAGAAGTAGTAGTAGTAGTAATAGTAGTAATAGGTGTAGTAGTAGTAGTAATAGTAGTAGTAATAATAGTAGTAGTGGTATTAGTTGTAGTAGCAATAGTTGTAATAGTAGTAGTAGTACTAGTAGTAGCAGTTGTGGTAATAGTAGCAGTAGTTATAGTACTAGCAGCCGAAGCAGAGTAGTAGTAGTAGTTATTCCAGTAGCGATTGTAGTAGTAGCAGTAGTAGTAGTAATAATAGTAAGAGTACTAGTTGTAGTAGTAGTTGTAGCGGTTATAGTGGTATTCGCTGTAATAGTAGTAGTAGTAGCAGTAGCTGTAATAGCACTAGTAGCTATTGTAGGAGCAATAGTAGCAGTAGTAGCTTTGGCAGTAGTAGCAGTAGTGGTAGTAGTAGCAATAGTAGTAGTAGTAGGGGTAGTAGTGGTCGTAGCATCATAAGCCGCTATTGTATTAGCAGTAGTAATAGTAGCAATAGTCATTGAAGTAGTGCTAGTAGTAATTGCAGTAGTTGTTGGAATTGTAGTTGTTGTAGTAGTAGAATTTGTAGCAGTAGTAGCACTGGATGTAGTCATAGTCGTAGTAGTAGTAGAACTAGTAGAAGTGGTTGTAGTAGTAGTTGTAGCAGTAGTACTAGCAGTAGTAGCGGTAGCAGCAATAGTTGCAATAGCAATTATGATTGCAATTGTAGTAGTTGTAGAAGTGTTACTATTATTAGTAGTAGTAGTAGCAATGGAAGCTGTAGCAGCAGTGGTAGTAGTAGCAGGTGCAACATTTACAGTAGTAGCCGCAATAGCAGTAGCAGTAGTAGTTGTAGTAGAAGTAGTAGGAGTAGCGGCAGTAGTAGTAGGAGCAGCAGAAGTAGTAGTAGTAGTAGTAGTAGAAGAAGAAGCAACAACAATAGTATTAGTATTAGCAGGAGTAGTGTTAGAAGTAGTAATAGAAGTAGTAGTAGACATAGTAGTAGTTGTTATTGTAGTAGCAGTAGTAGTAGCCACAATAGTAGTAGTTGTAGTAGTAGAAGTAGAAGTGGCAGTAGTAATAGAATTAGTAGTAGTATGAGAAGTGGTAGTTGTAGCGATAGCTGTAGTCGTAGAAGTAGTAGTAGTTGTGGGAATAATAGCTGTAGTTGCAGTTTTAGTAGTAGCAGTAGTAGAAGTAGTAATAGTAGTAGCAGCAGTAGTAGTAGTAAAAATTGTAGTGCTAGTAGTAATCATTGTAGTACTAGTGGTAGTAGTTGTTGCTGTAATAGCAGTAGTAATAGTAGTAGTAGGATTAGTAGTAGTAGAAGTAGTAGTAGTATTAGTTAGTAATAGTAGCAGTAGCAGTAATAGTAGCAGTAGTTGTAGTGGCCGAATTAGTAGCAATAGAAATAGCAACAGTGGTACTAGTAGCAGTTGTAGTTGTAGTAGTAGTAATAGTAGCAGCATTTGTAGTAGCAGCAGCAGCAGCAATAGCAACATTAGTAGAAGAAGTAGTAGTAGTAGTAGCAGAAGTAGAAGTAATAGTTGTAGTAGAAACTGTAGTAGTAGTATTAGTATTAGTATTAGTAGTAGTAGTATTATTAGTAGTAGTAGCAGTAGTTGTAGTAGTAGTAACAGTAGTAGTTGTTGTCATTGTTGTCGTTGTTGTAGTTATAGTATAAGTTGCAATAGCACTCGTAGCCATAGTAGTGCTCGTAGTAGCAGTCCTAGTAGGAGTAGTAGCAGTAATTGTAGCAGCAACAGTAGTAGTAATAGTAGTAGCAGTAACATCAGCAGCAGCAGCAGCTATAGTAATAGTAGTACCAGTAGAAGTATTAGGAGGAATAGTTATCATAGCAGAAGTAATAGCAACAGCAGCAGCAGCAATAGTAGGCATAGTTGTAGTCTTAGCAATAGTCGTAGTAGTACGAAAAGTAGCAGTTGGAGCAGTAGTAGCCGTAGGACTAGTGGTAGTGGTAGTAGTTACAGCGATAGTAGCAATTATTGCAGTAGTAGTAATAGTAGTAGTCGTATCAGCAGCAGTAGTAGTTATAGTAACAGTAGTTGTGGTAGAAGAAGTAGTAGTGCAGAAGTAGTAGTAGTAGTTGTTGTTGTTGTAGTAGTAGTAGCAACAGTAGTAACAGCAATAGTAGTAGCAGTAGTAGTAGTAGTAGTAGTAGCTGTAATAGTAGTAGTAGCAGTAGTAGCAGCAATTGTAGTAGTATAAGTAACAATAGTAGTAGCGGTAGCAGTTGTAGCAGTAGTATCAGTATAAGTAACAATAGTAGTGGTAGTAACAGTAGTAGAGGTGCTAGTAGTACAAGTAGTAGTATTACCAGTAGTAGCATCTGTTGTGGCAGTAGTAGTAACTGTTGTACTAGTAGGGGTAGTTGTAAAAGTAGCAACAACTGAAGTGGTAGTTGTAATAGTAGTAGTTGTTGTTGTATGAGCAGCAATAACATTAGTAGTAGCAGGAGTAGTACTAGTAGTGGTAGCAGTAGTAGCAGCAATAGAAGTAGTAGTACTACAAGCAGCAGTAGCAGTAGTAGTAGTAGCCGTAGTAGTAGTTGTTGCAGTTGTTGCGGTAGTCATAGTAGTAGCAAAAAGCACTAGAAGTAGAAGTAGTAGCAGCCGTGGTAGCACTAGTAATAGTAGTAGCAGCAGCAGCAGCTGCAGTAGTTGTGGTAGTA
>RXID01021414.1:119570-212070 GCA_005019695.1 Trichopus zeylanicus subsp. travancoricus | reverse complement strand
GGTAGTAATAGTAGTAGTAGCGGTGGTAGTAGCAATAGTAGTATTAGTTGTAAAAGTAGCAGTTGTACTTGTAGCAGTGGTAGCTGTAGCAAAAGTATTAGAAGTAGTAGTAGTTGTTGTAGTAGTAGTATTGTTAGTAGTAGTAGTAGTAGTAGTAGCCTTAGCAACAGATGTAATAGTTGTAGTAGTAGTAATAGTAGTAGTAGTTGCGGTAGTAGCAATAGTAGCTATAGAAAAAGTAAGAGCAGCGGTAGGAGCAATTGCAGTATTAATAGCAATAGTAGCAGTAGCACTAATAGTTTTAGGAGGAGGAGTAGTAGTAGTAGAAGTAGTAGTTGTACTGGTAGCAGTAGTATTAGATATAGTAGCATTAACAGTAGTAGTAGTAGTAGTAGTAGTAGTAGTAGTAGTAGTAGTAGTAGTAGTAGTAGTAATAGTAGTTGTAGTAGTAGCTGTATTAGTAAAAGAAGGAGTCATAGATGTTGTATTGGTAGCAGTAGTAATAGTTGTAGTAGCACTAACAGTAGTAGTAGTAGTAGTAGTAGTGGTGGTGGCAGTAGGAGAAGTTGTAGTGATAGTAGTAGGAGAAGTAGTAGTACTAGCAGTAGCAGAAGTAGTAGTCATAGTATTAGTAGTAGTAGTAGTATTAGTAGTAGTAGAATAAGTAGTAGTCGTAGTAGCCATAGTAGTATAATAGTAGTTGTAGTAGCAATAGCAGTAGTTGGAGATGTAGTCGCAGTAGTAGTGTTAGCAGTAGCAGTAGTAGGAGGAGAAGAAGCAGTGGTAGTAGTAGGAGACGTAGTACTAGTAGCAGTAACCGCAGTAGTGGTCTAGTAGTATTGGAAGTAGAAGTTGCAGTAGTAGTAGCAGCAGTAGTAGTAGTAGTAGTCGCATTTATAGCATTAGTAGTAGCAGTAGAACTACTACTACTACTACTATTAATACTACTAGTCGCAATAGTGGTAGTTGTGCAAGAAGTAGTAGTAGTAGCATTTGCCGTAGTATTATTAGTCATAGTTGTATTAGAAATAATAGTAGTAGTAGTAGTTGTTGTAGTAGTAGTAGTAGTAGTGGCAGTTGTAGTAGTAGTAGTAGCAATAAAACTCCTACTACTACTTCTAGTACAAGTAAAACTACTATTACTCCTACTATTACTACTACTTAAACTATTATTACTACTACATTTGCTACTGCTACTACTACAATTACTTCTAATGCTTCTACTACTAATACTACTATTATTACTACTACAACAACAACAACTACTACTACAACTCCCACTGCTACAATTACTGCTACAACTACAACTACTACACTAACGACTTCTGCAACATGTACTACTGCTATAGCTACAATAGCTACAATTACTATTACTACAACTACAATAACAATAACTTCTAATATTGCTACTGCCGCTGCGGCTACAACTACCACTACGACTACTGCTGCTACCGCTATTGTGGCTACTTTTGCTATAACTACAACTGCTATTACTACTACTATTATTACTATTACTACTACCAGTACTAGTGCTACTCCTACTACTACTACTCCTACTACTATTACAATACTGCACCTACAAGGACTGCTACTAAGACTGCTACTACTACTCCTACTCCCACTACTTGTACTACTACTATTGCTAGAAATGCTACCACTACTTCCACTACTACTACTACTAATACTACGAGTAAAATTATTACTATTAGTACAGCTATTACTACTACTAAAACTATTACTACTACTATTTCTATTACTACTACTACTACTAATAATAATAATGCTACAACTAGTAAAACAACTACTACTAATTCTACTACTAATACAACTGCTAGAAATACTACTCCTTTTATTGCTACTATTACTACTACTAATACTACTAGTACAACTGCTACTACTGTTGCTACTGTTGCTACGACTACTACTAATACTACTTCTACTCCAACTCCTACTACTACTCTTACTCCTACTACTCTGACTACTACTACACCTACTAGTACTAATACTACTAAAACTACTATTACTACTGCTACAACAACTACAACAGTTACTACTAGTAGTATTGCTACTACTAATCCTACTGCAACCACTACAACCACTGCTCCAACTATTACTACTCCTACTATATCTCCTACTCCTACTCTCACTGCTACCACTACATCTCCTCCTCCTACTACTGCTGCTTCTTCTTCAACTATTACAACTCCTACTACAACTCCTACTCCTACTACTATTCACACTACTACTCCTACTCCTACTACTACTACTACTCCTCCTCCTACTCCTACTCCTCCTCCTACTATTACTACTACCTCTAATATACTACAACTACTCCTACTCCTAGTCATACTACAATTACTACAACTACAACTACAACAACAAATACTACTACTACTACAACTCCTACTGTTACTACTAGTTCTACTACTGCTACTAATTCTACTCAATGTTTACAACTTGTACTACTACTACTACTACTACTGCAGCTCTTACTACTACTACTACTACAACAACTGCTACTACTACTATTCCTACGACTATTACTACTACTACTACTACTGCTAGTACCACTAGTACTACTTCTAATAATACTACTACTACTTCTTTGACTGCTTCTACCACTGCTACTACTGCTGCTGCTACTATTGCTTCTACTGCTGCTACTACTACTATTGTTGTTGTTGCGAGTACTACTACTACAACAACGACTATTACTTCTACCACTACTACTACTCCTACTACTACTACAACTACTACGATAACTGGTACTTCCACTACTACTACAACAATTACCACTGCTGCTACTACTACTGATACTACTACAACTGCTGCTGCTACTTCTGCTACTACTACTACTACTACTACTACTGCTTCTAATACTTCTACTACTACTACTATTACTACTACTATTGCTGCTAATACTGCTATGACTACTACTACTACTGCTGCTGCTGCTGCTGCTATTAGTACTACATTACTACTACTACTTCTAGTACTACGACTACAATAACAACAATAACTACTACTACAACTACCGCTTCTGGTACAACTTTTGGTGCTAGTTCTACTACTACTCTTGCTACTACTGCTACAACTCAAACTAATACTTCTACTAATACTGCTACTACTAGTACTGCTGCAACTACTATTACGCCTATAGCTTTACTACTGCGTCTACTACTACTACTACTACTGCAACTACTGCTGCAACTACTACTCCTACTATTATTATTACTACTTCAAGTACTACAACAACCACAACTACTACTACTATTATTACTTGTACGACTACTCCTGCCGCTACTGCTAGTACTGCAACAGCTACTACTTCTACTATTGCTAATGGTGTTGCTCCTACTACTACTACTACCATTGCCGCGACAGCTACAACTACCACTAATACTACTACTATTTCTACTACTACTACAACTACTACAGCTACTACTACTATTACTACTACTTCTGTGAGAACTACTGTTGCTGCAACTACCACTATTGCTACTATTACTACTACTACTACCACTACAACAACTACTACTACTTCTATTACTAGTACAACTGCAGCTATTACTACTCCTCCTTCTACTACTGCTACTACTGCTGCTATTACTACTTCCACTCGCACTCCCACTCCTACTCCAGCTCCTGCTCTAACTACTGCTATACCTACTACTACTACCACTAAAATTACAACTACTACTATCATTACTACTCCTAATGCGAATACTACTCCTACTACTAGTACTACTTCTACAACAACTACTATTACTATTACTACTACTACTACTACCACAACTACTACTGCATCAATGACTACTACTACTCTATCTCCTACTGCTACAACAATAACTACTACTAGTCCTACTACTATTCCTACTACTACCACTACAATTACAACTACTACTATTACTACTACAAATACTATTACTACTATTACAACTCCTATGGCTAATACTACTCCTACTATTGTCACTACTACTACTACTTCTACTACAACCACTACTACAACTACAAATACAACAACTACTACTACTAGTACTACTACTATTGTTGCAGCTGCTAGTACTATTTCTACAACAGTTGTTGTTGCTGCTGGTACTACAACACAACTACAACTACTACTACAACTACTACAACCACTACTACTACTATTACTACTGCTACTACTATTACTACTACTAGTACTAGTACTACTATTGCTACTACTACATCTACAACTGCTACTATTGCTTTTACGACTTCTACTACTACTACTATTACTACTTTTGCTACTATTACTACTACTATAGTACTACTATTATAACCACTACAACTACTGCTACTACTACACTACTAGTATTGCTGCTGTTGCTGCTACTTCTAGTACTGCTGCTACTACTACTCCTACTACTACTACTACAACTACTACATCTACAACTACTCCTATTCCAACTCCTACTTTTACTCTTACTACTACTACTACTCCTACGACTACTACTACTACCACTACAATTACAACAACAACAACAACTACTACAATTACTACTACTATTATTACGACCACTACTACTAATACTACTCCTACTACTATTAGTTTTACTAGTACTGCTGCTGCTTCTTCTACCACTACTATTCTGACTAATAATGCAACAACTACTAACTACTACAACAACTATTACAACTACAATTACTACCAATACAGCTACTACTACTGCTGCTGCTGCTTCTAATGCATCTATTACTACTATTATTATAGCTACTGCTACTACTAATACTACTACTTCTACCAACTACTACTACTACTACTACTACTATTTCTACTACAACCTCTGCTACTACTTCGACTACTACTTCTATGCCTATTGCTACTACTCCTACAACTACTGCTACTGCTTAAACTACTATTGCTTCTACTATAACTGCTACTACTACGACTTAAACGACTTCGTCTACTATTGTTACGCCTACTTCTACTACTACTACTACTAGTACAACTACTATTACTACTACTACCACTCCTACAGCAACTTCTATTACTGCTTTTGCTACTACTACTACTACTACTACTGTTGCTACTACTATGACTACTGCTACTACTGTTGCTCATATTACTACTACTGCTACAGCTACTACTCCTATTGCTATTGTAAGTATCACAAGTACTACTACTACCAGAACTCCTACTACTATTATTACTACTACAACTGTAGCTACTACACCTAGTAATATTATTAGTACCACAAGGACTACTGCTACCAGAAATCCTACTGCTATTATCACTACTACTACTACTCTTGCTGTTGCTGCCACTACTTCAATAGCTTCTACTTCTAGTACGACTATTATCACTACTACTAGTACTACAACTACACCTGCTCTTACTCCTGCTACTACTACTACTGCTACTACACCAACTCCTACTACTGCAACTACAACTCTGACTACTACTCCTACTCCTACTACTGCTATGACAACTACTACCACTACTACTAACTCTACTATTACTATTACTACAACTCCTAATACCTCTACTACTACTACTACTACAACTACTACTATTACTACTACAACTCTAACTCCTACTACCTCTACTACTACTACTACAAAAACAACAACTACTACTGCTACTACTACTACTATTGCTACTGCTGCTGCTAATGCAACTACTACTACTACACCTACAATTGCAGCTACTGCTACTCTATAACTACTGCTTCTAGTGCCACTACTACTACTACTACTATTGTTGTTGCGCTGCTGCTACTACTGCTGCTGCTACTAGTAGTACTACTACAACTACTGTTGTTGCTACTGCTGGTCCAACAATTACAACTACGACTACTACTTCTACTACTACTACTACTGCTGCTAGTACTGCTATTACTACTACTTCTACTACTGCTACTACTACTACTCCCACCTCCACCACTACTGCTACTACTACTACAATTACTACTAGTACTTTTATTACTACTTCTATTTCTACTACTACTACCACTTCTAATACTTCTAGTACTACTACAATTACAGCTAGTTCTACTACTACGACTACTACACAACAACTATTAATACTACTGCCGCTACTACTACTTCTACTACGACTCTAGCTTCTACTTTTACTACTACATCAACTACTAGTTCTACTTTGGCTACCACATCTACTACTTCTGCTAGTACTGAAGCTACTACTATTGTTGCTACTACTACTACTACTACTACATCTACAATTGCAACTACTACTACTCTACAACTACTATTTCTAGTGCCACTACTACTGCTACTACAAGTACTATTGAAGCTACTACTACTGCTGCTCTACTACTACTAGTCCTAGTACAAACACTACTACAACTATGCTGCTGCTGCTGCTACTACTACTACTAGTAGTACTACTACTACTCCTACTAGGAGTACTACTACTACTACTACTAGTCGTAGTACTACTATTATTATTACTACTACTACTATTACTACAACTACTACTTCTACTACTACTATTACTACTACTCTACAAGTACTATTTCTAGTGCTACTACTACTGCAACTGCAACTACTATTGCAGCTACTACTATTGTTGTTGTTGCGGCTACTACTGCTGCTGCTACTACTACAACTACAGCCACTATTGCTGCTACTGTTGGTACTATTATTATAATTAAGACTACGATGTCTACTACTACTACTACTTCCATTACTGTTGCTATTACTTCTACTTCTACTATTACTACTACTGCTACTGCTGCTACTACTACAATTAATGATACTGCTACTACCACTACTACTACACTACTACTACTACTACTTCTACGACTACTACACTACTACAACGACGACTACTACTACTACTACTTCTACTTCTACTACAACTACTACTGCTACTTCTACTACTACTACTACTACTAGTACTATTTCGGCTACCACATCTACTACCACTACTAGTACTAATACTACTAGTACTAGTACAAAAACTACCACTACTATTGCTACAACAACAACAACTGCTGCTACTGCTACTGCTACAACAACTACTACTACTTCTACTCCTCCTACTACTACTAGTACTACATCTACAACGACTACTACTCCAACTCCTATTACTACAACAACTACTACTACTCCTACTACTATGACTATAATTAAAACTACTACTATTAATACTACAAGTACAACTACTACTATTACGGCTCTGAATGCTACTACTACTCCTACTACTATTACCACCACTACATCTACGACAACTGCTACTCTGATTCCTACCACTACAACAACAACAACTACTAATCCTACTACTACTCCTACTACTACTAGTATAATTACAACTACTGCTATTACTACTACAAATACTATTACTACTATTACCACTCCTACCGCTACTTCTTCTACTACTACCACAACTACTACTGTCAGTAAGAGTACTACTACTACTACAACTACTACTGTAGTTGCCGCTATTGGTACTACTACTACTACCACTACTACGATAACAACTACTACTACAACAACAACAATAACAACTACTACTGCTAGTACTACTACTACCACTACTAGTACTACTATTACTACCACTTCTATGACTACTACTATTGTTTCTAATACTTCTACTACTACTACTATTATAAATTCTACTACTACTACTACTACTATTCTGCTACTATTACTATTACTACAACTACTACAACTTCTACTATTACTTATGCTGCTACCAATACTATTACTACAACTAGTACTAGTACAAACAATACTACTACTACTACTCCTACAACAACTATTGCTACTGCTACTACTCCTCCTCCTACTACTGCTACTACGACTATTACATCTACAACTACAACTCCAACTCCTACTATTACAACTTCTACTACTACTGTACTCCTACGAGTACTCCTACTTCTACCACTATGATTACAACTACTGCTACTAAAAAAACTGCTACAAAAATATTACTACTCTCACTTCCAATACTACTCCTACTATAACAACAACAACTTCTACCACAACTTCTTCTACTCCTACCACTACTACTACTACTAATGCTACAACAACAACAACTACTACTACTACTAAAACTACTACGACTACTACACTGCAACCACTACTACTACTAATACTAGTGCTACTACTACTACTACTACCATTACTACTACTAATGCAACAACTACTACCACAACTACTATTACAACAACTACTACTATTACTACTATTAATACTACTGCTTCTATTACACTACAACTACTAATGCTAGAACAACAACTACTACTACAACTACTATTCCCACTACTACTACTACTACTAGAACTACCATATCTACAACTACTACAACTCCAACTTCTTCTATTACAACTTCTACTACTACTACTCCTACGACTAGTCCTACTAGAACCACTACAATTTCTACAACTAATAATAGAAATACTACTACTACTATTACAACTCCTACTACTAATACTACTCCTAATACTATTACTACTACTGCTGCTCCTACTTCTTTTACTACAACTAGTACTACTAATGCTACAATAACTACTACTACTACTACTCCAACTACTACAACTACAACAACAACTACTCCTACTATTACCACTACTAACACTACTACTACTGTTACTACTACAATTGCTACTATTACTACCACTGTTACTACTTCTGCTACTATTTATACTACTACAACAACAGACACAACAACAACAACAACAACAACTACTACTATTACAATGGCAACTACTACTTCTATTGCTACTACGGCTACAACTACAACTACTACTGGTACTACGTATAATACTACTACTCTTTCTCCAACGACTACTCCTACTCCTACTACTATGACAACTTCCACTACTACTACTACTACTATTACTACTAACTCCTAATACTCGTACTTATAGTAGTACTACAAAAAATATTGCTACTACTACTGCTACAACTACTATTACAAGAACAACTACTACTACTACAACTACTACTACTCTTGCAAGTACTACTTCTCCTAATACTATTACTTGTACTGCCACTACTGCTACCACTTCTGTTACAACCACTACTACCAAGACTACTACTACTAGTACTATTAGTCCAAATACTACAACAACAACAACTACTACTACTGTGACTATTACCACTACAACTACTACTACTACTTCTGTTACTACTACTCCTACTCCAACTCCAACTCCTACTCCTACTGCTTCTACTACTACTAGTAGTACTGCTACTACTACTTCTACTGCTACTACTACTACTATTACTACTATTACTACTACTGCTGCTGCTACTATTACTTCTACTACTGCTACTATTACTACTATTACTTTTGTTGCTGCTATTAATTCTACTACTGCTACTATTACTACTATTACTTTTGTTGCTGCTTTTACTACTACTGCAACTTCTACTGCTAGTCTACAACAACTACTAGTAGTACTAATAGTACTGCTATTGCTACTACTATTACTGCTACGACTATTGTTGTTGTTGTTGTTGCTGCTACTACTACTACTACTACTGTTGTTGCTACTGCTACTACTTCTACAACAACAACTACTACTACTACTACTTCATCTTCGTCTTCTTCTTCTTCTACTACTTCTACTACTACTACTACTACTACTTCTTCTTCTTTTTCTTCTTCTTCTACTACTACTACTACTACTACAACAACTACAACTACTGTTACTAGTACTTCTACTATTGCTGCTGTAGCTATTGCTGTTGCTATTGCTGCTAGTACTACCACTACTACTACAGCCACTACTATTACTGCTACTACTACTACTACTACTACTACTACTAATACTACTATAGATTCCACTACTTTTACTACTTCTACTGTTAGTACAACTACTACTAACACAACAACTACTACTACTACAATTTCTACTACACAACTATTATTCCTATTACTACTACTACAACTACAACAATGACAAGAACAACAACTACTACTACTACCACTTCTACTACTAACTCTGCTACAGCTTCTACTATACTTCCTATGCCCGTTGCTAGTACTCTTGCAACTACTGCTTCAACTACAACAACTACTACTACAACTCCTTCAACTTCTACCAGTACTACTACTACTACTACTACTACTAATTTTATTGTAGATACTATTACTCCAACCGCTACTACTACTACCGCAGCTACCACTCCTATGACTATTATTACTACTATAAGTACAACTACCACCATAACTCCTACTCCTATTATCACTACTACTACTACTAGAGCTGCTGGTGCTACTACTACTGCAACTACTACTCCCGCCACTACTACTACTAATACTCTCCCACCACAGCTACAACTATTGCTGCAGCTACCAGTACAACTTCTACTGGTATTGCTACTACTGCAACTACTACTCCCACTACAGCTACTACTGCTGCTGCTGCTACTACTACTACTACTACTGTTGCCACAACTATTACTGCTATTACTACTGCTACTACTACTATTACTACAGGTATAACTCCTTCGACGATAGCTACTTCTCCTACTACTACTGCTAATCCTAGTACTACTGCTACTACTACCACTACTGCTGCCACTACTACTACTGCCGCCACTACTGCTACTGCTACTGCTACTACGATTTCAACTACTACTGCTGATACAACAACTACCACTGCGACTTCTAATATAACTACTACTACTAATACTACTGTTGCAGCAGCTACTACTACTAATACTATTGCTAGTACTGCTCCTACTTCAGCTGCTGCTGTTGCTATAACTGTTACTAATTCTACTACTAATGTGACTACTACTAGTACTACTACTACTACTACTACTACTACTACTACTACTACTACTACTACTACTACTACGACTACTACTAGCAAGACTGCTACTACTACCACTGCTGCTGCTGCTGCTAATACTACTATTGCTCCTATTGTGCTACTACTACTCCTCCTACCACATATACTGCTACTACAACTCTTCTACTATTTCTACTGCCAACACTACACCTAGCACTGCTACTACTACAGCTGCTACTACTATTGCTACTACAGCTACTACTACTACAACAGCTAATACAACAACTAATATTACTCCCCCTACTACAACAACTGCTACTACTACAACTATTACTACTACTACTATTACTACTACTACAACTTCTACTATTACTGCTACTACTTTTACTAATGCTACTACTACTACAACAACAACAACTATTACTATTGATGTTACTACTACTACTACTACTACTACTACTACTACATCTACAAGTACCATTACTACAACAACTTCTACTACTGTTGTTGCTACTACTACAACAGCTGCTACGACTACCACAACTACTACTCCTATTACTGCTACCGCTCCTACTCATACTTTTACTACTGATTCTACTACTCCTTCTGTTACTATTACTATAACGACTGCTAGTAATCCTACTACTATAGCTATGGCTACTGCTCCAACTCCTGCTACTGCTATAACTACTACTACGACTACTACTCCGACTCATACTTCAACTACTACTACTAGTATTACAACTACTACTGCTGCTATTGTTGCTGCTACTACTACTGCTACTACTACTCCTACTACTACAACTGCTACTACTACTACTATTACCACTATTACCACTATTTGCTACTCTTACTGACACTTCTGCAACTACTACTTCTACTTCTACCGCTACTGCTACTAATGATGATGCCACAACTGCTACTCCGACTGCCACAACTGCTATTACTGCTATGCTACTACTACAACAGCTGCTACTACTACTACAACAGCAACTACTACTCTCACTACTACTAGAACTGCTTCTACTACTATTCCTTCGGCTACCACTACTCCTAATACTGCTACTAATACTATTACTACTGCTGCTGCTACTAATACTACTGCTACCACTACTACTACTCCTACAACTACTGCTACTCCTACGGCCACAGCTACTACTACTACTACCACTACTATAACTACTATAACTACTGCTACTAGTGCTACCAATACTGCTACTACTACTAAACCTACTGTCATTTTTGCTACTTCTACTACTAGGACTGCTACTGCTACTACTAATAGTACTACTACTACTATAACTACCGCAACAACTACTGCGGTTACTACTACTACTACAACTAGCACTACTACTACTACCACTACTACTACTACTCTCACTCCCACTACCCTTACTACCACTACTATTCCTCCTACTGCCATTGCTCATAATACTACTACTACTACTACTACTACTATGACTATTGCTACTGCTGCTGCTACTTCTGCTTTTATAACTTTTGCTAATACTACCACTACTACTACTACTACACGCCTACTACAACTACTACTACTACTACCACTACTATTATTATGCTCACTCCTACTGCTACTATAACTCATAATACTACTAACACTGCACCAACTACTACTAGTACAACTACTGCTACTACAACTACTATAATTACTACTGCTGCTGCTACAACTATTACTACTACCACTACACCTACTGCAACAACTAATGCTACTTCTACTCCAATTACTTCGACTACAATTGCTACTACTACTACTGGTCCTGCGACTCCTACATCTATTATTACTACTATTGCCATTACTGCTACAACTACTACCATTCAATAACTACTATAGCTACTACTACTGCTAGTACTATTACTACTATAACTATTACGAATGCTAATGCTATTGCTACTATTGCAACTGCTACAATAACTGGTACTATTACTGCTACTGCTACTACTACTGTGACTAATACTACTCCTATTACTAATGCTACTACTACTACTCCTCCTCTTCCTACAACTACTACTATGACTACTACGGCTACTCCTACTACTACTACTACTACTACTAGTCCTACTACTATAACTACTACTTCTACCACTACTACCACTACTACTAGAACAACTACTACTACTATGACTGCTACTACTAGTACTTCCATAACTACTACTATGACTGCTATTACTGCTACTACTACTACTCCTCCTACTGTTACTACAATCGCTACAGCTAGTACTACTGCTATTGCTGCTACTATAATGGCTACTACTACTTCTGCATGTGCAATTACTATTACTGCTGTTGCTGCTGCTGAAGCTACTACTCCCACAACTACTCCTTCTATGACTACTTCTACTACTACTACTGTTGCTGCAGCTGCTACTACTACTACAACTACTACCACTACTACTAGTACAACTAGTACTACTACTGCTGCTACTCCAACTACTACTTCTGCAACTACTCTTACCACTGCTAATACTACTACAACTACAATTACAACTGTTAGATCTACTACTAGTACAACAACAACAACAACTACTACTTCTAAAATTATTACCACTGCGATTGCTACTGCTACTATGACTACAACTACTACTGCTACTACTACAACTCCAACTCCAACTACTACTATGACTACTACTCCTACAACAACAATGACTACTGCTATAGCAACTACTGCAACTATTGCCACTATTACTCCTACTACTACTACTACAACAACTGCTATTACTGCTACTACTACTACTGTTGTTGAGATAACTACTACCACTCCTACTACTTCTTCTACTACTGCTATTACTATTGTTACTGCTACTACTGCTACAACTGTTGAAACAACTACTACCACTCGTAATACTTCTTCTACTACTGCTATTACTATTGTTACTGCTACTACTGCTACTACTACTAATACTACTACTACTACTAGTAATACTACTATTACTGCTACTACTACTACTATTGCTACTTCTACTTGCTGCTACTATTAATGCCACTACTGCTTGTACTATTTCTATTACTTCTCCTACTGCTACAGCTGCCACTACTACTACTCCTCTAATACTACTATTAGTACCGCTGCCACTGTTACTACTCCTAATACTACAACTACTACTGCCACTGCTACTACTACAACTACTACTATTGCTAGTACAACTGCTACTACTACTACCACCACCACCACCACTCCTACAACTTCTACTACTAATACTACGACTACTATTGCAACTGCTATTACAATTGCTACTGCCGCTACTAATGCAACTACTACTACTACTACTACTACTGCAGCTACTGCTACCATGACTCCTAATATTACCACTACTACTACCACTACTACTAGTACAACTGCTACTACTACTACGACAATAACTACTACTACTACTAAAACTAATATTACTATTGCTTTTACTACTACAACTGCTATTGCTGCAACTAATGCTACTGCCACTACGGCTACTCCTACTACTACTACGCAACTACTACTACTGTTGCTGCTACAACTACTGCAACAACTTCTACTATTGCAACTGCTACTACTACTAATACTACTACGACTACTACGACTACTACTACCCCTATTACTACTACTCTCACTCCTACTACCACTACTGCTACTCCAACTGCTATTGCTACTCATAATACAACAACTACTGTTGCTACTGCTACTACTACAACTACTACAACAACCACTACTATTGCTCCTAGAACTACTGCTTCTATGACTTCTACTACTACTAGAACTGCTACTACGATTACTGTTGCTAGTACAATTATTTCTACTACTATTACTATTACTACTGATACTACTATAGCTACAACTACTACTGCTCCAATTGCTACTACTACTCCTCTTACTGCTACAATAATTGCTACTACTACTACTACTTTTGCAACTGCTACAACTTGTACTACAACTGCTACTACTAATACTGCAAATACTATTGCTACTACTACAGCTACTGCTACTACTGCGGCTACCAATATTACTGTTGCTAAAACCACTACTACGACTACTGCTACTACTACTACTACTGGCAATACTACAACAACTACAACAAATGCTATTACTACTACTTCTGCTACTTTTAGTACAACAACAACTACTACTGCTGCTGCTAACACTACTACCAATACTACAACTAGTACTAGATTATAACAGTTATTGCTACTCCCACTACTACTACTACTGCACCTGCAACAACTGCTTCTGCAACTTCTACTGCTGTTACAACTGCTACAACGATTATTGCTCCTACTACTATTATTTCTACTACTGCTACTATTACTACCAATACAACTATAGCTACAACCACTACTAATCCTACTGCTACTACTACTCCTCTTAATGCTACTATAGTTTCTACCACTACTACTACTATTGCTGCTGCTACTACTACTAATACAACTATACTATTACTATTACTACTACTGCTACTTCTGCTACTGCGACAACCACTACTACTGCTACTATTGCTACTGCTACTACTACTGCTACTACTATAGCTACTGCTATAGAGGGTACTACTACTAAGGCTACAACAACTACTTATTATTACTCCTCCTCCTCCTCCGACTACTACTACTACTACTGCTACTGTTGTTGCTGCTACTGCTACTACTACATATACTACTGCTACTACTACTGCTACTACAACTATTACTACTATTATTACCTCTCCTTCTACAACTATAGCAGCCACAACAACAACAACAACAACAACAACTACCACTCCTGCTGCAACTTCCACTACCTCGACTACTCCTACTACTCCTGCTAAGACAAGTACTCCTACTACTACTATTACTACTACTACTACTACTACTACTACTACTACTACTACTACTAGCACTACTACCGCTACTGCCGCTATTGCTACTACTACGGCTATTGCTACTACCACTACTATTGTGTTGCGACTACTACTACTACTACTACTATGCTACTACCACTACTCCTATTGCATCTACTACTACTACTGCTACTACTTTTGCTACTGCTATTATTACTATGGCTACCACCACTGCCACTGCTACTACCACTACTACTACTACTAATATTACTACTACTACTACTACGACAACTCCTACAACTACAATAACTACTACTCTCACTACTATGATTTCCACTACCAGTACTACTCCAAGCACTTCTACTACTACAGCTGCTACTACAACTGCTACTGTTGCTACTACTACTACAACTGCTAATACAACAATTAGTACTACTCCCCCTACAACAACAACTGTTACTACTACAACTGCAACTCCTACCACTGCCACTAATAAGTACTACTACTACTGCCACTTCTACTAATGCTACTGCAACAACAACAACAACAACAACAATAATTACCACTACTACTACTACTACTACTACTACTACTACTACTACTACTACTGTTGTTGTTGTTGTTGCTACTACTACTACTACTACTACTACTACTACTACTATTGTTGTTGTTGCTACTACTACTACTACTACTACTACTATTGTTGCTGCTACTACTACTACTACTACTACTACTACTACTACCTCTACTACTATCACTACAACAACTACTACTACTACTCGTGCTGGTACTACTAGAACACCGGCTATGACTGCTACAGCTACTACTCCTATTACTCCTACGGCTCCTACTCCTACTTTTATGTCTGTTACTACTACTCATGTTGCTACTATTGCTACAATGGCTGCTACGAATCCTAGTACTATTGCTATGGCTACCACTCCTACTACTACTACTACTACTACTACGACTCCTACTTCAACTACTACTACTATTATTACTACTACTGCTACTGCTACTACTACTTCTACTATTGGAACTACTACGACTACTTCTACTCCTCTTACTATTAGAATTGCTACTACTACAACTATTACTACTATTATCACAATTTTCTACTACTACTTCTAACACTTCTGCAACTACTACTGCTACTTCTACCGCCACTGCTACTAATGCTGCTGCCACAACTGCTACTCCGACTACAACAACTGTTACTACCGCTCTTGCTAATACTACTATAGCTGTTACTACTACTACTACTACAACCACAACAACTACTACTACTACTACTACTACTCTTGCACCTACTACAATAACTACTACTACTCCTTCTGCTACCACTACTCCTAATACTGCTGCTAATAGTACTACTACTGCTGCTGCTGCTGTTACTACTGCTACCACTACTATTACTCCTCTTACACCTACTACTACTACTACTACCACTACTATAACTACTACTACTATTGCCACTTGTTCTACCAATACTGCTATTGCTACTAAGGCTACTATCACTGCTTCTACTCGTACTACTATGACTGCCACTTCTACTACTACTAGTGCTACTACTACTACAACTACTGCAACAACTGCTGTAGCTACTACTACTACTGCTACTACTACTACCACTACTAATACTACTCTCACTCCTACTACCACTACTACTACTACAACTATTCCTCCTACTACCACTACTCATAATACTACCACTACTGCGGCTATTGCTACTACTACTACAACTACTACTATGACTATTGCTACTGCGGCGGTTGCTTTTGCTATTATAACTTCAGCTAATACTTCCACTACAACTACTACGACACTAATACTACTACTACCACCACTACTGCTACTAGTCTCACTCCTACTACTACTACTATGACCACCCCTACTGCTACTACTAATCCTTTTACTTCTACTACAATTGCTACTACTAGTATTAGTACTGTGACTACTTCATTCACTACTGCTGCTATCGCTACTACTGCTACAACTACTACAACTAGTACTACTGCTAGTACTACTACTACTATAAATACTGTGAATGCTAATGCTACTTTTACTATTGGAACTACTACAATAACTGGTACTACTACTACTGCTACTACTACTACTACCACTATTGCGACTACTACAACTCCTACTACTCATGCGGCTATTACTACTACTACTACAACTCCTCCTAGTACTCCTACTAGTACTACTACTACTACTACTAGTCCTAGTACTACAACTACTACTTCTACCACTACTACCACTACCACTACAACTACTCCTACTACTACGACTGTTGCTACTACTACTCCTACTGCTACTACAATGGCTACTGCTAGTACTACTAGTCTTACTTCTGGAATTGCAAGTACTAATACTGCTGCTGCTGCTGCTACAATTACGGCAACTGCTACTTCCTGCATTACTATTACTACTGTTGTCGCTGCTACGGCTGCTATTCCAACTGCTACTCCTTCTACGAGGACTTCTACTACTATTGTTGCTGCTACAGCTACTAACACAACTAATAGTGCTACTAGTACCACTACTCCTGCTACTTCGACTACTACTTCTGCAACTACTCTTACCACTACTAATACTACTACAATTGCAACTACTACTACAAGATCTACTACTAGTACAACTACTACTACTCCTACTACTACTACTACGAACACTACTACTACTACTACTACAACTATTCCTACTTTGATTGCTACTGCTACTATTACTACTACTACTCCTGCTACTACAACTACTCTAACTACAACTATGAGTACTACTCCTACAACAACAACAACTACTGCCACTGCAACTATTGCAACTACTGCTGCTGCTACTACTCCTCCTAGAACAACAACAACTACTGCTACTACAACTATTGCAACTACCACTGCTACTACTCCTACTACTACTACTACAGCTACTGCTATTACAACTACAACTACTACTACTATTGCTGCTGCTGCTATTGCTGCAACTACTACTACCACTCATAATACCTCTTCAACTACTACTGCTACTACTACTACTGCTAGTACTAATCATAATACTACTACAACAGCTACTACTATTTCTGCTACTACTACTACTATTACTACTTCTATTTGCTACAACTACTAATGCCACTACTGCTCGTACTACTGCTACTACTTTTGCTACTGCGACCAAGGCTGGTGCCACTGTTGCCACTACTACTACTACTCCTTATACTACTACTACTACCGCTACTAGTGCTACTACTTCACCTAATACTACTACAACTACTGCCACTCCTACTACTACGATGACTACTTCTATAAGTACAACTGCTACTACTACTACTACTGCTACTGCTACTGCTACTACTACTACTACTTCTACTCCTATTGCTATTACTACTGCAACAGCTGCTGCCGCTTCTAATGTTATTACAACTACTACTGATGAAGCTACTGCGAGTACGACTCCTAATACTACTACTACTACAGCCACTGCTACTACAACTACTACACCTTCTACTAGTACAATTGCTACTACAACAATAACAACAACTACTACCACTACTATAACTACTACTACTATTGCTACTGCAACTATAACTGCTACTACTGCTACTAATGCTATTGCTACTATGGCTACTCCTACTGCTACTACTGCAACCACTAATACTGCTACGCTACAACTACTACAACTACTTCTACTTTTGCAGCTACTACTACTACTACTACTACTACTACTACTACTACCACTACGACTACTACTCTCAATCCTACTACTGCAACTACTACTCGAACTGCTACTGCTACTCATAATACTACAACTACTACTCTTACTGCTATTGCTCCTATAACTAGTGCTTCTACGACTTCTACTACTACTACAACTAGAACTGCTACTACCATTACTATAGATAGTAGAATTATTTTTACTACTATTACTATTACTACCAATACTACTACAGCTACAACTACTACTACTTCTCTTACTGCTAGTACAGCTACTACTACTTCTACTACTATTGCTAATGTTGCAACTAGCACTACTACTACAACTACTACTAATACTGCAACCACTATTGCTACAACTACGGCTACTGCTACAACTGCGGCTACTAATACTTCTGCTGCTACAACCACTACTACTGCTACTGCTACTGCCAATAATATACCAATTACTACAAATGCTACTGCTACCACTACTACTACAACCAGTGCTACTAATACTACTTCTACAACTATTAGTACAACTACTATTGCTACTACTACTGCTAGTACTACTACTAATACTACTACTACTACACTACGACTGCTACTACTACTCGCACTACTGCTACTATTACTACAACTACTACTACAGCTGCTCCTGCAACTACTGCTTCTACAAATTCTACTACAGCTACTGCTGCTACAATTGCTACTATGATTATAGCTGCTACTACTGTTATTTCTACTACTGCTACTATTACTACCAATACTACTATAGCTATAACTACTACTACTCCTACTGCTGCGACTTCTCCTCTTACTGCTACTACAATTCCTACTACTACTACTACTATTGCTACTACTACACTAGTACTGCTACTGCTACTGCTACTACTTACAATGCTACTATACTTTTACTATTACTACTACTACTAATGCTACTACTGCTACAAGCACTACTACTACTACTATTGCTGCTGCTACTACTACTGTTACAAATGCTACAGCTATTACTACTGTTACTACCACGGGTACTACTACTAATTATTACTCCTACTAATACTACTACTACTACTACTACTACGCCCACTACTATTGCTGCTACTAATGCTACAATTGAAACTACTACTACAACTATTACTACTATTACTAATACTCTTTCTGCTATTACAACAACCACAACAACTACTACTACTATGACTACTATTGCTGCTACTACTACTACTGCAACTGCTACTACTAGTACCGCTACTACTACTACCACTCGACATACAACTACTCCAACTACTACTATTACAACTAAAACTACTGCTGCTACTGCTCTACTACTACCACTGCTACTACTACTATTACTACTACTATAACTACTACTACTATTACTATTAATGTTGCTATTGCTGCTATTACAACTACCACAAACTATAACAACCACTACACCTTCTAGTACTACAATTGCTGCTACTACTACAACTCCTACTACTACTACTACTACTACTACAATACCTACTACTACTACTACTACTACTACTACTACTCCGAATAATCCTACTAATACTCTAAGTACAAAAACAACAAGAAGTACTACTCCTCCTAAAACTCCTACTACAACGAACACTACTACCGCAACTAATGCTACTACTATTACTAGTACTACCCCTACTACTACTATTATTGCTGCTAGTACTACTAGTAATACTGCTACTACTGCTACTACTGCTAATACTACTACTACTACTCCTGCTCCTACAATGCCTACGAATAATACTACCAGCACTACTACTACCCCTACTTCAACTAGTACAACCACTACTACGATAACTATAGCTACTATTACTACTACTACTGCTGCTATTACTCCTACTACTATCACTACTATTGCCACTACTACTACTACTACTACTACTATTGTAGCTGTTGCTATTACTCCTACTACTACAACAGCTACTACTACTGCAACTTTTAATAATAACTACTAGTAGTATTATTGTTCCTACTTCTACTACTACTACTACACCAGTAATACCATGACTACTACTACAATTACTTACTACTACTACAACTACAAATACTACAACAACAACTACTACTGCTCCTACTACTGCTACTACTTCTATTACTACTACTGCTGCTCCTCCTACTACTACTACTAAAACTTGTACTACCTGGACAACTACTAATATTGCCACTACTATGGCTACTACTACTTCTGCTGCTGCTGCTGCTTCTTTTCCTACTACCATAATGACTACTACACCTCCTCCTACTAGTACTAGTACTAGTACTACTTCTACTACTACTACTACTACTACTAGTACTCCTTCTACTCCTACTACTACTACTTTATTACTACTAGTACTGCTATAATAAGAACAATTACTAGTACTACCCATACCACTACTACTTCTACTACTGCTACTCCAACTGCTGCTGCAGCTGCTACTACTACTGCTACTACTATGACTACATTGAAAACTACTACCACCACTACTACTCCTAAATATCCTACTACTATTACTACTTATACTACTACTACTACCACTACTTATTCCCCTACTACTGCTACTACTAATACTAATGCAACTACTACTACTCCTCCAACCACTACAATTGCTCCAATTAATACTATAACTACTATTACTACTTCTGCTGCTGCTGCTACTCCTGTTGCCACTCCAATTATGACTACTACTACAATAACAACAACTACCAATACAACCACCACTACTTCTATTGCTACTACTTCTATTACTCTTACTCTTACTACTGCCACTACTGCTCCTACTCATACTCCTTCTCTGACTACAACTATTACTACTACTACTACTACTACTACTACTACTACTGCACCTACTCCTACTGCTAGTACACCTACTACTACTCAAACTCCTACTGCTATGTCTACTCCAACTACTACTACTACTACTCCAACTACAACTACACTTACTAATACTGCTACTCCTAATCCTACTTCTACTGCTCCTCCTCATCCTCCTCCTCCTCCTACTACTATAGCTATTGTTGTGGCTACTCCTACTACAACTATGACTACTACTACTATTATTATTCCTATTACTACTACTACTACTGCTACTTCTACTCCTACTACTATAGAAACAACAACAACTACTACTACAACCCCTACTGCCGCTGCTACTACTGCTACTACTACTACTACTACTACTACTAATGCTGTTGTGGCTGTTGCTACTGCTACTACTACTAATACCCCAATTTCTATTATTACTACTACTACTACAACTACTGTTGCTGCTGCAGCTAATACTACTACTACAACTACAACAACGACGACAACGACAACTCCTACTACTACTACAACTTTTATTGTTACTACTACTACTACCACTACTACAACTACCGCTACTACTACTATCACTACTACCACTTCAACTTCTACCATTACTTCTGGTACTATTACTGCTATGACTGCAACTACGCCTACTGTTACTTGTTCTATCTACAACTGCAGGGACTACTGCTACTACTGCTACTACTACTATCGCTACTATTAATACTACTAATGCTACTAAAGCTACGTTTGCTTCTGCTAGTACTACTACCACTACTACTGCGACTACTACAACAACTACTACTATAGCTACAATTGCCACACCTGCTGCTTCTACTGCTGCTACTTCAACTATTGCTATAACTGCTAGAATAGCTACTACTGCTATAACTATTGCTACTACAAGTACTACTATAGCCACTGCTTTGACTACAACAACTACTACAACAACAACTACTACCACTACTATAGTTACTACTACTAATATTGCTACTGCAACCACTACAACTGCTACTATTAGTACCGCAACGACGACTACTGCTGCTACTACAATTACAACTGCTACGATGACTACAACAACAACTATTACTACCTCTACCACTATGTCTACTACTACAACTACCACTACAACTCCTACAACAGCTATTGGTGCTACTGCTACAATTGCGGCTGCCGCTACTATTACAACTACTATTACTACTACTACTACTAGTACTACTATAACTACAACTACAACTACAACTACTACCACCACCATGACTACTACTACTATTTCCACTACTACTACTGCTACTACAACCACCACCACCACCACCACCACCACTACTACTACTACTACTACAACTACAACTACTACTGCTACTACTAGTTCTCCTACTACAACTACAACTACAACTGCTTCTCCTACTACTACAACTACTGCTACTACTATTGCTGCTTCAATTACTGTTACTACTACTACTACTTCTACTGCTACATCTAGTGTTGTAACCACTACTAGTGCTACCACTATTGCTTCTACTACTCCTACTCCTACTACTACTATTGCTATGGTTCCTATTGCAACTATCGCTACTATTGCTACAACTACTGTGGCTGCTACTGCTACTACAATTGCTACAACTCCTCCTACTACTACTACCACTACTACTGCTACTACTATTGCTACAACTCCTCCTACTACTACTACTCCTATTGCTGCTGCTTTAGCTACAGCTTCCACAACAACTATTACTACTGCTAGTACTTTGTCTACTACTACTGCTACTACTACTACTACTACTACTTTGACTAATACTACTGCAACTACTACTTCTGCAACTACTAATACTACTACTACTACTACTACTACAATAGATACTGCTACGACTACTACTACTATTACTATAACTATTGCTGTGACTACAACTGCTACTCCTGCTACTACTACAACTACTACTAATGCTACTACTACTACTATTACAACAACAACTACTACTACTACTACTCCAACTACTGCCAAAACTACTTCCACCACTACTACTCCTGCTACTACTACAACTTCTGCTACTACTGCTACTACTGCAACTACTCCTCCCCCTACTACTACTACAATTATAGGGACAATCACAACAATAACAACAACAACTACTACTACAACAACTACTACTTCTACTTTCGTGCCTACTACTACTACTATTGCTACTACGACGTTCAATGCTACCAGTGCAACTACTGTGACTACTGCTACAGCTACTTCTCCTACTACTGCAACTTCTATGCTTAATACTATCACTATTGGTACTATTACTACTACTCCTACTACTACTATAACCACAAATTCTACTACAACAATAACTACTACAGCCTACTACTACTCATACTATTAATACTACTTCTACTGCTAATACTACTTTTACTACTTCTCCAACTACAAATGCTACTGATACAACCATTGCTACCGCTACTGCTACAACCACTGCTACTACTGCCACTACTATAGCAACTGCAACTACTAATACTATAACTACTACTAGTGCTACTGCGATTGTTACTACTGCTAATGCAACTGCAACTACTGCTGATGTACTGCTGCTACTACTACTGCCACTACTAGTACTGCTACTAAAAGTGGTATTGCTTCTGCTACTGCTACTACTACTACTACCTTATCTACTATTGCTACTACAACCGGTACTACTACTACTACTACTACTAATACAACTACTACTACTTCTGCTACTACTGCAACTACTGCAACTATTACTAATACCACCACGACTACTGCTTCTGCTAGTATGGCTCCTACTACTATTACTACTGCTTCTACAACTACCACTACTAGTACTACTGCTGCTACCTTTGCTACTGCTACTGCTGCTACTACTACGGTTACTATTACTACAACAACAACAACTACTACTACTACAACTATTACTACTGCTGTTGCAACTTTAGCTACTGCCACTACTATTACAATCGCTACTACTAGTACAGCTACTATTGCTACTGCAACTACAACAACCACAACTAAAGCTACTAATACTACGACTACTACTACTACTACTACTTCTACTACTACTGCTACTGCTACTACTACTATTGCTGCTACAACTATTGCTACTATTTCTGCTTCTAGGACTGCTTCAACTACTACTACAATTAGTACTACTACAACAACTACTACTGCTACTACCGCTGCTTCTACTACTACTACGACTACTACTTCTACTTTTGCTACTACTATTTTTTCTACTCCTGCTACTACAATTATAATTACTACTACTATTATAGCTACTACTACTACTATGACAACTACTACGATAATAATTACTACTACTTCTACTACAACAACCACAACAACTACTTCTAGTACTACTACTACTGCTACTGCTACTACTGTTGCTGCCACTACTACTACTACACCAACTACTATTACTACGACTACTAATAATACTATTACTACAGCTACTACAACAACTACTCCTACTGCTACTGCTTCTACTACTACAACTAATAGTACTACTGCTAGTACTTTTGCTGCTTTTACTACTGCTACTATTACGGCTGCAACTTTTACTACTATTCCTACTCCTAATACTGTTACGGCTGCTGCTACTACTTTTGTGAATGCCACTACCATTACTACAACTATAGCTACTACTGCTAATATTACGACTGCAACTATTACTACTACTGCAACTACTACTGCTGCTACTAAAGCTACTACTGCTGCTGCTGTTGCTACTGCTGTTGCTACTGCTATTGCTACTACCGCTGCTATGACTACTACTCCTACATCTGCTTCTACAACAACTACTACTGCTACTACTATTACTACTACTAGTACTTCTACTACTATTCTTACTACTATTGCTGCTACTATGCGTACTGCTACTACTGCTACAAATACTACTACCACTACTAATGCTACTACTGCTACTACTACTACTACTGCTAATACTATTACCACTACTACCTCTACTGCTGCTGCTGCTACTGTTACTACTACAACTAGTACTACTACCGCTGTTGCTACTACTACAGCTACTACTACTTCGACTTTTGCTAATACTATTACCACAACTCTTCCTACTACTACTATAATTACTAATACTTTTATTTCTACTCCTACTACTATGACAACTATTGCTACTATTACTACCACAACTACTACTATAACAACAACTACTACTACTACTAGTACTACTACTACTACTAACAATTCTGCTACTACTGCTGCTGCTGCTGCTGTCGTTGCTGCTGGACTGCAACTAATTCTGTTACTACTGCTGCTGCTGCTGCTGTTATTACTATTACTACTACTATTGCTACTTCTACTACTGCTACTCTAGTGCTACTACTTCTACTACTACAACTACTAGTACTACTACTGCTGCTGCTACTACTGCTACTACTACTACTACTACTACAACTATTATCAGTAATGCTCCTATTGCTACTACTACTATTGTTGTTGTTGCTGCTGCTGCTACTACTACTACTACTAATGCAATTACTGTTGCTATTACTACCAATACTGCTACTACTACAGTTACAACTTCTACTACTACTACTACAACTACTAATAGTTCTACTACAACTACTACTGCTGCTACGGCTACTACTACTACTACAACAACAACAACAACTACTATTGCTGCTGCTACTGCAAATAGGACCACTATTGCTACTAGTACTTGTACTACTGCTGCAGCTACTACTACTGCTACTACTATTGCTACTTCTACAACTACTAGTACTACCACTACTGTTACTACTACTCCTACTGCTACTACTGTTACTACTACTATTAATACAACACCTACTACTACTTCTACTACTAATACTTCTACTATTGTTGCTGCTACTACTAATGGCACTGCTCCTACTACTTCTCCTTCTACTACTACTACTGCTACTACCACCACTGCCACTATTACTACTGCTGCTCCTACTACTACTACTGCCACTACGAGTGCAGCTGCTATTACTACTATTGCTACTAATGTCAATACTACTACTATTGCTAAAACTGCAGTTGGTGCTGCTACTACTGCAACAACTACTATTGTAATTGCTACTACTTCTACTTCTACTACTACTGCTGCTGCAGCTACTACTATTGCTACAGCTACTATTGCAACTGCTACTTCTACTATTACCACTACAGCTTCTACTATTACTTCTATCACATCTCCTACCACTACTACCACTGCTATTAATACTGCTACTTCTATCACTTCTACTACTGATATCACTACTACTACAACAACTAAAACAATAACAACTACTACTATTACAACAACTACTTCTACTAGAAAACCACTAACTTTACTGCTACTACTACTATAGCTACTACTGCTACCACTACTACTACAAATACGCTGCTACTATTGCTACTACCCCTACTACTGCTACTACTGCCACTGCTGCATCTACTACTACTACTAGTCCTTCAACTGCTACTACTATTGTTACTACAACCCCTGCTACAACAACTATTGCTGTTGCTACAACTACTACTACTGCCACTACTACTACTACTACGACTACTACTACTACTACTACTACTACTACTACTACTACTACTACTACTACTACTACTACATCATCTACTACTACTACTACCACTACTACTATTACTACTATTACTGATTCTACTACTAGTACTATCACTACTAGTACTATTGCTTTTGCTACTACTACAACATCTCCTACTAATGCTACTCCCACTACTACTATCACTACCACTACTATTGCTACTCCCACTACTACAAATTCTACTACTACTACTAGCACTACTGCCACTGCGTTTTTCCTCTACTGCTATTACTCCTCCTATTGCAGCTTCTGCTACTACTACTACTGTGACTACTATTTCTTCAACTACAAACAATAATAACAACAACAACTACTGCTACTACCGCTGCTACTACTACCACTACTACTTTTGCTACAATTGCAGCTACTACTACAACGACTACTGCTACTACTACTACTACTTTAGCTATAGTTTCCACAACTACTATTACTACTGCTCCTACTTTGGCTACTACTACTACTACTACTACCACCACTATTATAGATATTACTATTACTACTACTACTACAATTACTACTACTAATACCACTGCAGCTACTACTTCTGCAACTACTAATATTGCTACTGACAATACTACTACTACTACCACCACTGCTACTACTGCTGCTACTACTACGACTACTACTGCTATTACTGCAACTACGACTGCGACTACTACTACTCCTCCTGTTACTACTACAACTACTACTACTACTACTACTACTCTCACTAATGCCAAAACTACTTCCAATACTACTACTCCTGCTACTATTACTACGACATCTAATGCTACTACAACAAATACTGCTACTATAGCTACTATTGCAACTACTCCTACTACTACTACTACTACAACTATAGCGATAATCACAACAATAACAACAACAACTACTACTGCTACTCCTGTAACTACTACTACTACTACTACTACGATGTTCAATGCTACTATTGCAACTACTATGACTACTGCTACAACTACTACTCCTGCTACAACAACGTCTTTGCTTAATACTGCAACAACTGTTACTACTGTCAGTACTGCTACTATTGCTACTACTCCTACTACTACTACAACCACAAATTCTACTATTGCGACCACTACTACAACAACTACTACTCATACTACTACTACTACTTCTACTACTAATACTGCTTTTACTACTTCTCCAACTACTAATACTACTGCAACTACCACTGCTACCACTACTACTGCTACCACTTCAACTGCAACAACTAATACTATGATGACTACTATTACTACTGCGACTCCTACTGCTGCTAATACAACTGTAATTACCGCTGATGTACTACTGCTACTACTACTGCCACTACTATTACTGCTACTACAACTGCTATTGCTTCTGCTGCTACTACTACTAGTACTACCTTAGCTACTTTTGCTACTACAACTAGCACTACTACTGCTACTACTTCTCCTAGTACCACTACTACTACTTCTACTACTACTCCAACTGCTGCTACTACTACTAATACCACCACGACTACTACTACTGCTAGTATGGCTCCTACTACTATTACTACCGCTACTGCTACTACAACTAGTACTACTACTACTGTTACTACTATTGCTACTGCTTCTACAACTACCACTACTAGTATTACTGCTACTACCTTCGCTACTGCTACTACTGCTCCTACAACAATTACTATTGCAACTACTATTACAACAACAACTACTACTACTATTACTATTGTTGTTGCAACTTCAGCTACTGCCACTACTATTATGACAACTACTACTACTACAGCTACTATTGCTATCGCTCCTACAACAATCACAACTGTAGCTACAAATACTACGACAACTACTACTACTTCTTCTACTACTACTACTGCTACTACTAATGCCACTACTTCTGCTTCTAGGACTGCTGCTACTGCTACAACAATTAGTACAACGATAACTACTGCTGCTGCTGCTACCGCTACTTGTACTATTGCTACGACAACTACTTCTATTTTTACTACTACTATTTCCGCTACTCCTGCTACTACAACTATAATTACTACTGCTATTATAGCTACAACTACTACTATGACAACTACTATGATATTTATTATTACTACTACCACTACAACGACTGCAACAACTACTTCTAGTACTACTGCTGCTGCTCCCACTACTGCTGCTGCTGCTACAACTGCTACTACGACTACTAATAATACTGTTACTACTACTACTACAACAACTACTCCTACTGCTACTGCTTCTACTACTACAACTAATAGTACTACTGCTAGTACTTTTGCAACGTCTACTATTGCTACTACTATAGTTGCTACTGCTACTACTACTACAACTCCTCCTAATATTGTTACTATTGCTGCTACTACTTGTGTGAATGCTACTACCATTACTACAACTGCAACTACTACTGCTAATATTGCGACTACTACTATTGCTACTACTGCAGCTACTAGTTCAGCTACTAAAACTACTATTATTGCTACTACTACTACTATTGCTACTACTGTCGCTAGGACTACTACTCTTACATCTGCTTCTACGACTGCAACTGTTGCTACACCTATTACTACTGCTAGAACAACAACAACTACTTCTACTACTACTCTTACTACTACTACTACGAAAATTACCACTACAGCTACTATGCATACTGCTGCTACTGCTACCAATACTACTACTACTAATACTACTACTACTACTACTACTACTACTACTACTACTACTACTACTACTACTACTACTACTACTAATACTACTACAGCTATGACTTCTACAGCTGCTGCTGCTACTATTACTACTACAACGACTACTGCTCTTGTTGTTGCTACTACTGCAACTACTGCTACTTCAACTTTTGCCAATACTATTACCATAACTCTTCCTACTACTACTATAATTACTAATACTTTGATTTCTACTATTGCTACTACCATAACTATTATGACTATTACAACGACTACTACTACTATCACAACAACAACAACTACTACTAGTACTACTACTACTACTACTAACACTTTTGCTACTACTGCCACTGCTACTACTACTACTGCTACTATTGCTGCCATTACTGTTCGATTGCTACTAAATTTGTTACTACTACTACTACTACTTCTACTACTACGACTGTTGCGGCTACTATTACTACTACTACTACTGTTACTACTATTGCTACTTCTACTATTGCTACTACTAGTGCTATTACTTCTACTACAACAACTACTAGAACTACTGCTACTGCTACTACTATTACTACAACTATCATTAGTAATGCTCCTCCTCCTACTACTACTACTATTGCTACTGCTGCTACTACTAATGCTATTACTGTTGCTAGAACTACCAATACTGCTACTACTACAATTACAACTTCTACTACTACTACTACTACTACAAATAGTTCTACTACAACTGTTACTGCTGTTGCGGCTACTACTACTACAACTACTATTGTTGCTGCTACTGCAAATACAACCACTATTGCTACTAGTACTTGTACAACTCCTACAGCTACTACTACTACTGCCACTCCCACAACTACTAGTACTACCACTACTATTACTACTACTACTGCTACGGCTGCTACTACTGCTGTTAATACAACAACCACTACTACTTCTACTACTTATACTTCTACTATTGTTGCTACTACTACTATTGGCACTGCTCCTACTACTTCTCCTACTACTACTATTGCTACTACCACCACTGTAACTATTACTACTGCTCTTCCTCCTACTACTACTACTACAACTACTATTGTTACTACTGCTACTACTTTCACAGCTGCTGCTACTACTACTACTGCTAATTCTTCTACTGCTACTACTATTGTTACTACGACCCCTGCTGCAACTATAACTATTGTTACCACAACAACAACAACAACAACAACAACTACTACTACTACTACTACTACTACTACTACTACTACTGCTGCTGCTACAACAGCGACTACTACTACAACAACAACAATTACTACTACTATTACTACTACTACTACTACTACTATACTACTACTAGTTCTCCTACTGCAACAACTACTACTACTACATCTCCGACTACTATTACTATTGCTGCTTCAATTACTGTTATTACTACTACTACTCCAATTGCTACTACCAGTGCTACCACTGCTACTTCTACTGCCACTGCTACTCCTTCTACTACTGCAGCTGCTGTTCCTACTACAACCACCGCTACTACTGCTACAACTAACACTACAGCTGCTACCACTGCTACAACTATTACTACCACTGCTTTGACTACTACAACTGTTGCTGCTACTAGTACTACTACTGCAACTGCTACTTTAGCTGCTGCTTATACAGCTACTATTACTACTACTATTACTTGGACCCCTACTACAATAACAACTACTACTGCTACTCTGACTAATACTACTGCAACTACTACTTCAACAACTACTAATACTGCTATTAACATTACTACTACTACAACAACTACAGCAATGACTACTACTGCTACTGTTACTACTACTCAAACTACTCCCACAACTACTTCTATTACTACTACTCCTGCTAGTATTACTATTACAACTATTGCGACTACTATAACTACTGCTACTATTATTACTGTGACTACTCCATCTGTTACTACTACAACTATAGCAACAATCACAATAATTACAACAACAATAACAACAACTACTACCACTACAACTTCCCTGCCTACTACTACTACTATGGCTACTACTGCTTTTAATGCTACGATTGCTACTATTATGACCACTAATATAGCTACTACTTCTGCTACTATAGCTTGTATGCTTGATATTGCAACAACTGTTACTACTGTCACCACTACTACTATTGTTGCTACTTCTACTACTACTACTACGACAAATTCCACTACTACAACAACTATTACTCATACTGCCATTGCTACTACTACTAATAATAGTTTTACTACTTCTCTAACTACTAATACTACTGCTACTACTACTACTACTATAACTGCCACCTCTCCAATTGCCACTACTATAGAAACTGCAACTCCTAATACTACTACTAGTACTAGTATTATTGCGACTGCTACCGGTACTACTACTACTACTACAACTTTTGCAACAATTGCTACTACTTCTGCGACTACTACTATTGCTACTACTACTAGTACTACTACTTCCCCAACTACTACTACTACTACAACTACTACTCCTTCTACTACTACTACTACTACTGCTACTACTGCTACTCCTACTTCTGTTACTACTAGTAATACAACTACTGCTACTACTATTACTACTTCTACTGCTATTACTACTACTACTGCAACTATTGCTGCTCCTACAACTTCTACTATTGCAACTCCTAGTACTACTACTGCTACTGCTACTACTGCTTCTGCTACTGCTACTGCTACTTTTGCTACGCCTACTACTACTTCTGCTACTGCTACTGCTACCCTTACAACTGTTGCTTCTTCAACAACTACTGCTACTATTCCTGCTCCTAGTGTTGCTACTTGTATTGCTACTGCTACCACTATTAATACTACCGCTACTACTACTATTACATCTACTACTACTACTACCACTACTACTACTACTACTACTAATAGTACTGCAACAATTACTGCTACGACTCGTATGGGTATGGCGACTACTGCTATGGTTACTACTACTGCTACAATTGCTACTACTAGTACTACTCCTATTGCTACTACTACTACTTATAATACTACTACTACTCCTCCTCCTATAACTACAACAACTACTACTACTACTACTACTGCTACTACTACTAAAGATACTACTACCACAAGTACTACTACTTTTATGACAAGCACTACTTCTACTGCTACTACTAGCACTAATAGTTACTACTACTACTCCTGCAACCACTGCTACTTCTATTGTTATTACTACTACTACAACTCGTACTGCTACGATGACTACTACAGCCAGTACTACTAATGCTACTACAATTACTGTGTCTATTGCCACGGCCACTGCTACTACTTCTGCTACTACTCCAACTGCTGCTACTACTACTAATACCACCACGACTACTACTACTGCTAGTACGGCTCCTACTACTATTACTACTGCTACTGCTACTACAACTAGTACTACTACAACTGTTACTACTATTGCTACTGCTTCTACAACTTCCACTACTAGTATTACTGCTATTACCTTTGCTACTGCTACTACTACTGCTACAACAATTACTACTGCAACTACTACTACAACAACAACAACTACTACTATTACTATTGTTGTTGCAACCTCAGCTACTGCCACTACTATTACAACAACAACTACTACTATACCTACTATTGCTATCGCTACTACAACAACCACAACTGCAGCTACTAATACTACGACAACTACTACTACTGCTTCTACTACTACTGCTGCTACTTCTGCTGCTACAACTAATGCTACTACTTAAGCTTCTTGGACTGCTGCTACTGCTACTATAATTAGTACTACTACAACTACTGCTGCTGCTGCTACCGCTACTTCTACTACTGCTATGACTCTACTTCTATTTTTGCTACTACTATTTCCGCTACTCTTGCTACTACAACTATAATTACTACTCCTATTATAGCTACAACTACTACTATGACAACTACTGCGATAATTATTACTACTACTACCACTACAACGACCACAACAACTACTTCTAATACTACTGCTGCTGCTGCTGCCAGTACTGCTGCTGCTGCTACAACTTCTACTACGACTACTAATAATACTGTTACTACTACTACAACAACAACAACTCCTACTGCTACTGCTTCTACTACTACAACTAATAGTACTACTTCTAGTACTTTTGCAACGTCTACTATTGCTACTACTATAGTTACTACTGCCACTACCACTACAACTCCTCCTAATATTGTTACTATTGCTGCTACTACTTGTGTGAACGCTACTACCATTACTACAACTACAACTACTACTGCTAATATTGCGACTACTACTATT
Organism: Trichopus zeylanicus subsp. travancoricus; assembly: GCA_005019695.1. Taxonomy (NCBI): domain Eukaryota; kingdom Viridiplantae; phylum Streptophyta; class Magnoliopsida; order Dioscoreales; family Dioscoreaceae; genus Trichopus; species Trichopus zeylanicus. The sequence continues at coordinate 177,532 of RXID01021414.1, read as the reverse complement.
GCTACAACTGCAACTACTAGTTCAGCTACTAAAACTACTACTATTGCTACTGCTGCTATCATTGCTACTACTGTCGCTAGGACTACTCCTCTTACATCTGCTTCTACGACTGCAACTGTTGCTACAACTATTACTACTGCTAGAACAACAACAACTACTTCTACTACTACTCTTACTACAACTACTACGAAAATTACCACTGCAGCTACTATGCATACTGCTGCTACTGCTACCAATACTACTACTACTACTACTAATACTACTACTACTACTACTAATACTACTACTACTACTACTACTACTACTACTACTACTAATACTACTACTGCTATGACTTCTACAGCTGCTGCTGCTACTATTACTACTACAATGACTACTACTCTTGTTGTTGCTACTACTGCAACTTCTGCTTCTTCAACTTTTGCCAATACTATTACCACAACTCTTCCTACTACTACTATAATTACTAATACTTTGATTTCTACTACTGCTACTATGATTACTGTTATGACTATTACTACGACTACTACTACTATCACAACAACAACAACTACTACTACTACTAACACTTCTGCTACTCCTGCCACTGCTACTACTATTACTGCTGCTGCTGCTGCCATTGCTGTTCAATTTTTACTAAATTTGTTACTACTACTACAACTTTTGTGGCTACTATTACTACTACTACTACTGTTACTACTATTGCTACTTCTACTACTGCTACTACTAGTGCTACTACTTCTACTACTACAACTACTAGTACTACTACTACTGCTGCTACTATTACTACAACTATCATTAGTAATGCTCCTCCTACTACTACTACTACTATTGCTACTGCTGCTACTACTAATGCTCTTACTGTTGCTAGAACAACCAATACTGCTACTACTACAGTTACAACTTCTACTACTACTACTACTACTACTACAAATAGTTCTACTACAACTGCTACTGCTGTTGCGGATACTACTACTACAACTACTATTGCTGCTGCTACTGCAATTACAACCACAATTGCTACTAGTACTTGTACAACTCCTACAGCTACTACTACTACTACTACTACTGCTACTACTGCTACTCCCACAACTACGAGTACTACCACTACTATTACTACTACTACAACGGCGACTGCTGCTACTACTGCTATTAATACAACAACCACTACTACTTCTACTACTTATACTTCTACTATCGTTGCTACTACTACTATTGGCACTACTCCTACTACTTCTCCTTCTACTACTATTGCTACTACCACCACTGCAACTATTACTACTGCTGCTCCTACTACTACTACTACTACAGCTACTATTGCTCCTACTGCTACTACAAATATACTGCTACTACTGCTACTACCACAGCTACTGCTACTACTGCCACAGCTGCTGCTACTACTATTGTTACTACGACCCCTGCTACAACAACTACTATTGTTACCACAACAACAACAACAACAACAATAACTACTACTACTACTACTACTACTATTACTACTACTACTACTACTTACTACTACTAGTTCTCCTACTGGAACAACTACTACTACTACATCTCCGACTACTATTACTGATGCTGCTTCAATTACTGTTATTACTACTACTACTTCTACTTCTACTGCCACTGCTACTCCTACTACTACTGCAGCTACTGTTCCTACTACAACCACCGCTACTACTGCTACAACTAACACTACTGCTGCTACCACTGCTACAACTATTACAACCACTGCTTTGACTACTACAACTACTGTTGCTACTAATACTACTACTCCAACTGCTACTTTAGCTGCAGCTTGTACAGCTACTATTACTACTACTATTACTTGGACCCCTACTACAATAACAACTACTACTGCTACTCTGACTAATACTACTGCAACTACTACTTCTGCAACTAATAATACTGCTATTGACATTACCACTACTACAACATCTACCGCAATGACTACTACTGCAACTGGTACTACTACTCCAACTACTCCCACAACTACTTCCATTACTACTACTCCTGCTAGTATTACTATTACAGCTACTGTGACTACTATAACTACTGATACTATTACTAATGTGACTACTCCATCTGTTACTACTACAACTATAGCAACAATCAGAACAATTACAACAACAATAACAACAACAACAACAACTACAACTTCCCTGCCTACTACTACTACTATGGCTACTACTGCTTTTAATGCTACTATTGCTACTATTATGACTACTAATATAGCTATTACTACTGCTACTATAGCTTGTATGCTTGATATTGCAACAACTGTTACTACTATTACTACTACTACTATTGTTACTACTTCTACTACTACTACTACCACAAATTCCACTACTACAACAACTATTACTCATACTGCCACTGCTACTACTACTAATAATAGTTTTACTACTTCTCCAACTACTAATACTACTACTACTACTACTACTACCATAACTGCCACCTCTCCAACTGCCACTACTATAGAAACTGCAACTCCTAATACTACTACTAGTACTAGTATTATTGCGACTGCTACCGGTACTACTCCTACTACTACTACAACTTCTGCAACAATTGCTACTACTTCTACGACTACTACTATTGCTACTACTACTACTACTGCTACTTCCCCAACTACTACTACTACTACTACTACTACTATTACTTCTTCTACTACTACTACTACTGCTGCTAGTACTGCTACTCCTACTTCTGTTACTACTAGTAATACAACTACTGCTACTACTATTAGTACTTCTACTACTATTACTACTACTGCTGCAACTGCTGCTGCTCCTACAACTTCCACTATTGCAACTCCTAGTACTACTACTGCTACTACTACTTCTGCTTCAGCTACTACTACTGCTACTTCTGCTACGCCTACTACTACTTTTGCTACTGCTACTGCTACCATTATAACTGTTGCTACTTCAACAACTACTACTACTATTGCTGCTCCTAGTGTTGCTACTTCTATTGCTACTGCTATCACTATTAATACTACCGCTACTACTACTATTACATCTACTACTACTACTACCACGACTACTACTACTACTAATAGTACTGCAACAATTACTGCTACGACTCGTATGGGTATGGCGACTACTGCTATGGTTACTACTACTGCTGCAATTGCTACTACTAGTACTACTCCTACTGCTACAACTAGTACTTGTAATACTGCTACTACTCCTCCTCCTACAACTACAACTACTACCACTACTAATACTACTGCTACTACTACTAAAGATACTGCTACGACAACTACAACTACTTTTGTGACAAGTACTACTTCTATTCCTACTACTAGCACTAATACAATAGTTACTACTACTACTCCTGCAACAACTGCTACTTATATTGCTATTACTACTACTACAACTCTTACTGCTACGATGACTACTACAACCAGTACTACTAATGCTACTACAATTACTGTGTTTGTTGCCATTGCCATTGCTACTACTTCTGCTAGTACTACAACAACAACTACTACTATTACTACTACAACTACCACAGCTACTTTTGCTAATACTACCATTGGTATTACTACAACAACTACAACTACTACTACTTCTACAACTACTACAACTACTATTAGTTCTGCTACTACTACTACTACAATAGCTACTTCTTCTACTATTCCTAATACTGTGACTACTACTTATGATGCCCCTTCAACTACTACTACCACTAATATTGCTACTGCTACTACTACTTCTACTACTGCTGTTGCTACAGATGCTTCTACTTTTGTGACTGCTAGTACTGCTATAGCTACTCCTTATTCTACTTCCACAACAACTATTACTACTACTACTACTGGTACTGCTACTACTACCGCTACAACTGCTACTACTGCAGCAACTACTACTACTATTGCTACCCCTATGGCTGTTGCTTCTATTGCTACTGCTACTAATATTAATACTACCCCTACTACTATTATTACTGCAACTACTACTATTACTGCTACTACTACTACTACTATTACTACAACAACTACTAATACTACTGCAACAATTATTGCTACTACTAGTATTGTGACTACTGCTGTGATTACTACTGCTGCTACAACTACTATTACTAATACTACTACTACTGCAACTACTATTGCTAGTAATGCTGCTACTACTACTACTACTACAACTACAATAACTACTGCTACTACTACGTCAACTACTACCACTATTACTACAACAACTACTACTACTACTATTGCTACAACTACTGCTACTACTGCTACTATTTCTACAACAACTACTACTATTGCTACTACAACTACTAATACTATTACTGCTAATACTACTACTTGTACTACAACTACTAGTACAAGTACAATGGCTACAACTACTACTCTTGCAACTGCTGCTACAGCTATTACTACAACTACTACAACAACAACTACTGCTGCTATGACTACTACAACTAATACTACTAATGCTACTACTTCCGTTGCAACTGCTACTGCTACTACTTCTGCTAGTACTACAGCTAATACTGAAACTACTGCTACTACAACTACCACTGCCACTTTTGCTAATACTACTACTGCTATTACTACAACAACTATTGCTACTACTACTTCTACAACAACTACAACTACTGCCACTACTACTGCTACCACTACTGCAATACCTACTTCTGCTACTATTGCTAATACTACTACTACTACTAATATTGATAATACTACTGCTGCTACTACCACTTCTACAACAGCTGTTGCAACAGTTGCGTCTACCATTGTTATTCCTAGTACTACTACTGCTGCTGCTAGTTCTGCTAATTCTACTACTTCTACTAGTGCTGCTAATTCTACTGCTACTGCTACCACTATTAATACTAATGCTACTACTATTATCATTGCTAGTACGACTACTACAACCACTACTACTAATACTACTGCAACAATCACTCCCACAACTGGTATTGCAACTACTGCTATGGTTACTACAATTGCTACAACTACTACTAGCACTACTGATACTGCAACTACTACTGCTAGAAATACTACTACTAGTTCTACTACTACTATCACTACTACTACTATCACTACCACTACTACTACTACTACCATTACTACCACTACTACAACTAAAGATACAGCTACTACTGCTACTATTGCTACTACAACTACTGCAACAAACACTACTACTACTACTAGTATTACTTCTACAGCTACCACTTCTACTCCTACAACGGCAACTTCTGCAACTCTTACAACTACTGCTAGTTCTACAGCTACTACAACTACTGCAACTACTACTACTACTATGACTACTATAGCTAGTACTACTAATGCTACTACTATTTCAGCTTCTATTGCTACTGCCACTGCTACTACTATAGCTAGTACTACTGCTACTAGTACTACTACTCCTACTATAATAACCACTGCTACTTTTGCTAATACTACCACTACTATTACTACAACAAGTACTACTACTACTACAACAACAACTAGTACAACTAGTGCTAGTATTATAGCTACTACTATCGCAATAGCTACTGCTTCCACTATTGCTAAACTGCTAATACTACTTTTGCTACCACTTCTACTGCTATTGCTACTAATATTGCTAGTACTACTACAGCTACTACTACTTCTACTACTACTACGATTGCTACTACTACTATAACTAAACTACTACTTCTATAGCTACTGCTGATGCGCCTATTCATATTACTTCTACTAATACAACAACTACTACTAATATTGCTAGTACTTCTAATACCACTACTACTGTTGCTGCTGCTACTCCTGCTACTACTAGTACTTTGACTACTACTACTACTACTATAACAACAACAACAACTACTACTACTACTACTACAACAATGACTACTACTCCTCCTACTCAACCTCCTACTTCTACTACTACTCCTACTACTGATTATGCTACTACAACTACCACTACTATTACTACTTCAACTACTACTCTAGCTAGTACTACTACTACTACTGTGACTACTACTATTGCTACTGCTAAAACTCCTATTCTGGCAGCTACTACTACTACTTCTACTACTACTACTACTACTACTATTGCTACTATTACTACTGCTACTTCTACTGGTACCACTACTACTACTACTACTACTGCAACTGGTACTGGTCCAGCAACTACTACTGCTGCTGCTGCACATACTACTACTACTACTACCTCTACTACAACAACTACTGCTACACTACAACTACACCAACTACTACTACTATTAGTACTACTACTACCACCACTGCACCTAGTCCTACTGCTACAACTACAAACCCTCCTACTCCTACTACTACTTCTGCTGCTGCTGCTACATCTACTACTACTACTACTACTACTACTCCTCCTCCTCCACCTCCTTCATCTACAACAAGTACTACAGCTACTACTACTGTTGCTGCTGCTACAGTCCTACTATTACAACTGCTCCAATCACTCTTAACACCAAACCATACTCCCACTACTACTCCTACTACTACTACAGCTACTACTACAACTTCTACTTATACCACAACAACTACTACTGTTGCCGCTACTACTACTGCAACTTCTGCTACTGCTACTGTAACTTTTGCTATTGCTACTACTACTAGTACAACCGTTACTACTACTACAACAGCAACTACTACTATTACTAGTACTATGATTAGTGCAATAACTATGACTACTATTGCTACAACAATAACTACTAGTACTCCTGCTACTACTAATCATATTTCTTCTACTGATATAACTACAATAACAACAACTACTACTACTACCACAACTCGTACTACTACTACTTCTACTACTATTAATACAACAACAAAAACTACTATTACTACCGTTGATACTACTACTACTAGTGTTGCTACTACTACTAGCACTACTACTACTACAGTTGCTACTACTACTACTACTACTACTATTATTGCTACAACAACTACTATTACTACTATAACTGCTACTAATACCATAACCACAACTACTGCAATTACTACTATTACCACTGCGGCTACCTCTACTACTATTACTACTACTATTGGTACAACTACTACCCCTCCAACTACTATAGCTATTATTAATACTATTACCCCTACTACTACTACTATTATTACTAAAGCTACTACAACTACAATGACAACTACTACAACTACTATTAATACTATTACTACAACTACTATTATTACTACAAAAGCGACTACAACTTCAATGACTACTACTACAACTATTATTATTACTCCTACTACTACAACTACTAGCAAAACTTCAACTACATTAGCTGCTGCTGCTACTACTACTGCTACTACTACTACTCCTACTACTACTACTACTTCTACTATTACTGCTACTATAGCTACTATTTCCATTGCCACTCCTCCTACTACTACAGCAACTACTACTACAACTACTCCTCTACTACTACTCTTACTACTACTACTACTAATGCTACTACTACTTCTTCTTCTACTGCTACTACCACTACTACTACTACTACTGATACTACTACTTGTTCTTCATCTTCTTCTTCTACCAATACTACTACTACTTTTGCAACTAAGACTCCAACTATTACTTCTACTACTACTGCTGCTGCGATCGCTACTGCTACTACTACAACTACTACTACTACTACTATTACTACTACTCGTACTTATGTTGCAAATACTACTAAAATAAATACTACTACTACAACAATAATAATAACTACTACTGCTGCTTCGACTACTACTACTACTACTACCACTGCTGCTGCTACTACTGTTATAACTACTACGACTTCTACTACTAATCCTCCTCCACATTCTACAACAACCACTACTGCTACTACTACTATGACTACTACTACTACTACTACTCTATTACTACTACTTCTAATACTACTACTACTAATGCTACTAGTACTACTATGCCCGCTACTATTACTACTATAATAACAAGAACAATAGCTACTACTGCGACTGCTAATACTTCTGCTAGTATTACTAGTATAACTGCTATTACCGCTACTATTACTGCTACTACTGCTACTATTACTACTGCTGCTACACCTAATACTACTACTACTACTACTACTACTCCCACAAATACTCCTACTACTACTACTTCTACTCTTGCTGCCACTATAGTACTATAGGTACAATAGCTACTGCTACTCCTACTACAACATTATTCAACGACATCCACCACTACATCTTCTGCTACTCCTACCACTACTATTACTACTACTACTTTCAAACAACTGCTCCAACTGTAATTGTTACTATGCCTACTACTTCAATAAATGCTAGTACAGCTTCTACCACTACAGCTACAACTTCTACTACTACTCCTGCTACTACTAGAATTACTACTACAACTTCTGCTACTACTACTACTCATATAAATACTATTGCTACTACTACTAGTTCTACTGCTACTACTATTATTACTACTACTGCTACCGCTACTCCTACTATTACTACATCTGCAACCGCCAATCCTACTACTACTACTATAACTACTACATCTACTCTTAAAATAACTACAGCTACTGCTACTACGACTACTATGACTACTGGTACACCTAATACTACTACTACTTCTGCTGTTGCTGCTAGTGATACAATTGTTACTACAACTACTCGTACTATTGCTACTGCTACTGCGACTAATCCACCTCCAACTACTACTATTGCGGCTTCCACTACTAGTAGTACATCTACTACTACTACTACTACTAATATTACTACTACTACTACTACTACTGCTACTACTACTATTACTACTACTAGTACTAATCTTACTTCTACTGCAACTGCTATTACAACTAGTACTATTACTACCACTATAACAACAACTATAACTACTACTACTACTACAACTACTACCACTACTGCTGCTGCTGCTGCTGTTGCTACGGCTACCAGAGCTGCTACGGCTACTACTGCTACTACTACTAATGCTACCACTAGTACTACAACTACTACAAGTGCTACTACTACTGCTGCTGCTACAACTACAACTATTACTGCTATTACTACTACTGCTACTATTACTACTATGACTACTACTACTACTACCACAACTACGACTACTACTAGTACTACAACTACGACTATTATAGCTACTGCTACTACTACTACTACTACAATTCACACTAATACTTCTACAAATAGAATAATAGCTGTGAATGCTACTACTACAACACCAATTACTACTACTTTTCCTTTTGCTAAGCTACTAGTACTTCTACTACTGCAACTATTATTACTACAACAACAACAACTCTTACTACTGCTACTTCTACTACAACTACAACTTCTACTTCTACAACCGCAACTACTACTAATACAGGTACTACTACTGCTATTGCTACCACTTCAACAACTACTACTGCTACTACCCCTTATGCTACTGCTACTACTGCTACTGCTATTACTACTACTAGTACTACAACTACTGCTGCTGCTACTGCTACAACGACTACTACTGTTGCTACAACTCCTACTACTACTATTGCGACTACTATTACTGCTACTGCTACTATTACTACAACAACAACAACTAGTACTACTATTGCTGCTGCTACTACTACTACTACTACTATTGATACTTTTATTATAACTACCACTTTCAAGTCTATAACTGCTACTACAGCTAATACGGTTTCTGCTACTACTATTGCTACCGCTACAACTACTGCTTCTACAACTCCTACTATTGTTGCTGCTACTGCTACTACTACTGCTACTACAGCTACTACTGCTGCTACCACTCCTACTACTACTATTGCTACTACTATTACTGCTACTACTATTATTACTACAACAACAACAACTACTACTACTACTATTGCTAGAACTACTATTACGACAACTACAACAATAACTACTAGTACTACTATTAGTACCAATACTACAATTAGTACTGCTACCATCACAACTATCTCTAACACTACTATTAGTTCTGGTCCAACAAGTGCTACTACTATTGCTACTACTACTACCACGACGACTACTATGACTACAAATAGTACTACTACTCCTACTACTACTGTTGATGTCGTTGCTGCTACTGCTACTGCTACAACTGCTACTACAACAATAATAATTACTACTACTATTCAACCACTACAACTACTACTACTTCTACTACTACTACTACTAATACTACAACCACAACTACTACTACTACTGCTATTGTTGTTGTTGTTGCTGCTACTACAACAACTACTACTTCTAATACTACTAATATAGGTGCTTCTACTACTGTTGCTACAACTACAACGACTACTAGTACCACTACTACTTCTACTGCTCCTACAGCTACTGCTCCTACTGCTACTAACACTAATACTAATTTCGCTACTTCTACTACAGCTACTATTGCTTCTACAACTCCTACAACTAGTATTGCTACTGCTACCACTACTACAACTACCACAGCTACGACTCCTACTCGAACTCCTACTATGACTACAACTCGTACTACTACTACTGCCCCTACTCCAACTACTACTACTCTAATAACTCCTATTCCAACTCCTCGTACAGCTACAACAATAACAACAACAACTACTACTACTACTGTTGCTGCTACTGCTGCTTCTCCTACTACTATTACTACTACTACTACTACTACTACTTCTTCTGCTACTACTTCTGTTGCTGTGACTACTATTGCTACTGCTACTACTACTATTGTTGCCACTACTACTCGTACTACTATTATTCCAACTACCACTACTATTCCTACTATTACTGCTGCTACTACTACTACTACAACTACCACTACTACTACTACAACTACCCCTACCACTGCTATTGCTAGTACTGCTATGACCACTACTACTATTGCTACTACTACTACTACTACTTTTGTTTCTACAATTATTGCTACTCCTACAAATACTACTGTTGCTACTACTAGTATTACTACTAATAATACTAGTACTACTACGACTAGTGCTACTATTAGTACGGCTACCACTACAACTACACTGCTACTATTAATACTACAACTATTACTACTACCACTTCTACTACTACTAGTACTACTACCACAACAACGACAACTACTACTACTAGCAGAATTGTTGCTGCTGCTACTCCTACTACTGGTACTGCTACTACTTTGAGTAACACTAATACTACTACTCCTACTACTACTGCTACTACTAGTATGACTACTCCTAGTCCAACTCCTACACCTACAACCACTAGTACAACTAATATTTCTATTACTGCTACTACAACTATTATTACTACTAATCCTAACAATCCTACTACTACTGCTATAACTACTACTATTACTAGGGCTACTACTTCTACTACTACTGCTGCTAACACTCCTACTACTACTGCTGCTGCTGCTGCTACTACTACTACTACTATTGTTGTTGCTATAGCTGCTGCTATTACTACGGCTACTACTATTACTACTACTACTGCTACTACTACTACTACTACAACAACTACTACTACTAATTCTCCTGCTGCAGCCACTACCTCTACTGCTACTACTACTCTTGCTACTACTTGTGTAGTACTACCACTTCTAGTGCTACTACAACTCCTACTCCGACTCCAACTACGACTATTGCTCCTACTACCACTACTGCTACAACTACTACTACAATGACAACACCTACTATTGCTGTTACTACTCCACTGCAACTACTACAACAACAACAACAGCTACTACTAGTACTACTATTGCTACTACTACTTCTACTACTACTTTAACAATAGCTATTTCTACTACTACTTTTACTACTGCTAACGCAACTCTTGCCACTATTAAAACAGCAACTACTATTACTACTACTTCCACTACTACTACTACTACTACAACTACTACAAGTACACCCCTAATATTTCTACTGCTACTACTACTACTAGTACACCCTTACTATTTCTACTGCTACTACAACTCCTACTATAACCTCAACTCCAACTTTGACACCTAGTTCTACTCCCACTACTACCAGTACTACTACTTCTACTACTACAACTACCCCAACTCCAACTCCTACTACTACTCCTACTACTACTACTTCTACTCCTACTACTACAACCACTACTACAACTACTACCACTCCTACCAGTCCTATTGCTACTATTACTACAACTCCAACAACTACTACTACTACTATTGCTACTACTACTACTACGACAACAACAACAACTACTACTACTACTACTGCCATTGGTACTACTACTATTGTTACTACTACTACTATTGCTACTACTACTACGACAACTACTAAGACTACAAATAGTACTACTACTCTTACTACTACTATTTATGTCACTACTGCTACTACTGCTACTATAACATCAACTACTACTACAACTATTCTACTACTATAACTCCTACTACTGCTACTACTACTACTACGACTACTACTACAACAACAACAACTACTACTACTACATCAAATACTACTACCGCTAGTTCTACTATAACTACCACTTCTGCGACTAGTAATACGGGTACTACTAATACTGTTGCTGCCACTACAACAACAACTACTACCACTACTACTTCTACAGCTCCTACTACTACCGCTACTAGTACTACTACTACTACTACTACTACTACTACTACTACTAAAACTAATACCACTACTGCTACTACAGCTACTACTAGTATTGCTACTACTATTACTACTACTAGTACCACTACTACAACTATCGCTACTACGACTCCTACTACTAATCCTACTACTGCTACTTCCCCCACTCCAAATACTACTACTCCGATTACAACTACTATTCCAACTTCTCGTACAACTATATCTACTACTACTACGAGTACTCCTGCTAGTACTCCTGCAACTACTACTGTTACTACTACTAGTGCCACAACTACCACGACTTCTACTACTACTACTATTTCAACTATGGCTCCTACAACTACTACAACTACTACAACTACTACTTCTACTACTACTAATACTACTACTACTACTACTACTACTTCTACCACAAGTACAATTGCTGCTGCTACTACCACTACCACGACTTCAACTATTACTATTACAACTACTACTACTACACCTACTCCTATTGCACTTATAGCCACGATAGCACCACCTACTACTATTGCTGCTTTTGCTACTAATACTACTGCTAATCCTAAAAATCCAACTACTACCGCTACGACTACTATTACTACTACTACTACTACTACAACTACTGCTTCTATTACTACTTTTGTTGCTGCGACTACTACTGCTACTGCGGCTACTGCTAGTGCTACTACAACTTCTACTACTATTGCTACTGCTACTACTCGTACTACTATTATTCCAACTAGCAATACTACTACTACTACTATTTCTACTACTACTACTACTACTACTACTATTACTACTACTCCTGCTACTACTATTGCTATGACTACTACTTTTCCCATAACTATTATGACTATGACTACTTTTGTTACTACAACTACTGCTACACCTACAGTTGCTACTACTAGCATTACTACTAATACTACTACTACTATTACTACCGCTACCACTAATGCTACTATTAGTACGACTACTACTACTACAACAACAACAACTACTACAACGATAACTATTACTACTACCACTTTTGCAACTACTACTACTACTAGCACAAAAACAACAACTACTACTACTAGTATAAATGCTGCTGCTACTTCTCCTCCTACTACTAGTATTACTACTACTATTAGTAACACTAATACTACTACTCCTACTACTGCTACTATTGCTAGTACTACTCCTACTACTACTCCTACTCCTACACCTACAACCACTAGCACACCTAATACTACTATTACTACTACAACTACTATGACTGCTACAAATCCTAACAATCCTACTACTGCTGCTATAACTACTACTATTACTACCATTACTACCTCTGCTACTATTGCTGCTAACACACTTACTACTACTACTGCTACTGCTACTACTGTTGCTGCTGCTGCTATTACTACTACTACAACTACTGCTACTACTACTACTCCTACTACTATTACTACTACTACTACGACAACTACTACTAATACTCCAGCTGCTCCCAATACATGTACTGCTACTACTACACCTACTACTACTTGTGAAGTACTACAACTCCTACTCCAACTCCAACTGCGACTACTACCACTATTACAACCACTACAACTATTACTACCACTACCACAACAATTGGAACACCTACTACTACTGTTACTACTCCAACTGCAACTGCTACTACTACAACAACTATTAGTACTAATATTGCTACTACAACTACTACTACTTCAACTACAACTACTTCTGCTACTATTTTTACTACTACTAATGAAACTACTGCTAATACTACAACTGCTACTGCTACTACTATTACTTGCACCACTACTACTACTACAACTATTACTAGTACACCCCAACTATTTCTACTACTACTACTAGTACTACTATTACCCCTTCACCTTCAACTAATACTATTACTTCTCCTACTAGTAGTACTACAACTACTACAACTCGTACTATAACTTCAACTCCAACTTTAACACCTACTTCTAGTCGAACAGCTACCACTACTACTACTTCTACTGCTACAGCTACCCCTACTCCAACTCCTACTACTACTTCAACTAAAATAACTGCTACTATAACTGCAACAACTACCAATACTACTTTCGCTACTACTACTGGTGCGGCTGCTGCTTCCTCTATAACTGCTACTTCTATTACTACTACTACTACTACTAGTACTAGTAGCACAACTACTATTGCTAGTACTTCCGCTACAACAACAACAACAACTACTACTACTACTACTAATACTACTAGTACTCCTACTACTACTACAACAACTACTGCTACAAATCCTACCAGTTATGCTTCTCCAACACCTATTACTACTATTGCTCCCGCTACTATTACTACTACTACTATTACTACCACTCATACCACTCCAACTACTACTACTACTACTACTACTACTACTCCTCCTCCTCCTAACACTCCTACAACTTCAACTACAACTACTCCAACTACTACTACTAGTATGACTACCAGAGTTCTAATTTGACTACGACTACTACTGCTACTACGGCTACTACTACTCCTAACAATCATACAACTTCAACTACAACAACTCCTACTACGGTTATAGTCCTACTTCGACTACTAATACTACTACTACTACTGCAGCTACTACTGCTACTACTACTACTAATACAACTACTATTGTTACTACTCCTACAACTACTGCTGCTTGTACTACTACTACTACCATTACTACTATTAACACTATTATGATTGCTACTGGTGCTACTACTACTACTACTGCAACTACTACTACTACTCCTGCTCCTCCTCCTACTACTACTATTGTTACCACTACTACTACTCCAACTCCTACTACTACTACTACAGCTACTACTACAACAACCCCAACTCTAACTAGAACAACTCCTACTAATACTACTGCAACTAGGACTATTACTACTACTACTGCTACGACGACCATTTTGGTCACTACTACGACTACTACAACTACAACAACAACTACTACTACTACTTATGCTGCTAATGCTATTACTGCTACTAAAACTACTACTACTTTTGCGGCTGCTACTACTTTTGCTATTGCTACTACTACAGCTGATGCTACTACTCCTACTACTACTACTTCTGCCGCTACTACTATCGCTACTTCTGCTGCTACTACTGCTACTGCTACAATTACTACTACTAATGGTGCTACTACTACTTCTCCCACTAGCACGTCTACAATTACTGCTATTAGTATTACTACTACTACAAATACTTTTGCTGCTAGTTCTGCTGATGAGACTACTACGGCTACTGCTGCTACTGCCATTGCTACTACTACAACTCCAGCTACTACAACTGCTAGTACAACTGCTACTTCTACTACTAGTACTACTATTATTGCAACTACCACTACTACTCCTACTACCACAACTACTACAACACTACTACATCATCTACTACTGTTGCTACTGCTACTACTCCTCCTCCTCCTATTATTGCAACTATTGCTACTACTACTATTAATTAGTACCACTACTCCTACTACAACTACTGCTACTGCTACTAATACTACTACTACTACTACTACTACTACTACAATAACTACTCCTATCGCTACTGCTACTACTACTACTAGTACTACAACAACAAGTATGGCTACTACTACTACCTCTACTACAACGACTACTACTACCACTAGTTCTACTACTACAACTGCAACTTCAACTACTTCTAATCCTACAACTCCTACTATTTCTCCTACTATTACTACAACTACTACTGCTGCTGCTAGTACTACATGTACCACTCTATGACTACTTTTGTTACTACTACTACTATCTCTACAACAACAACAACTACTACTACTACTACAACAACAACTATTACTACCACTATTGGTACAGCTACTACTATTGCTGCCACCAGTCCTATAACCACTACTATTGTGGCTACTACTACTACTACTACTACAACTACTATGAGTACTACAACTACTACTATTACTACTACTACTATTTCATCTCTACTACTACTACTGCTACTACTATGAGTAATACAATTACTACTATTACTACTACTACTACTACTACATCTCTACTGCTATTGCTACTACTACCATTGCTGCTATGACTACCACTATTGCTACTGCTACTACTACTACTATTACTACTACTACTACTACTACACCTAACACTACTACTACTTCTACTACTACGAGTATCACTGCTACTCTGCTTTTGCTACTATTGCTACTTCTAGTCCTATTACTACTACTACTGCAGCTGCTACTACTTCTACCACTGCTACTACTATTACTACTACTACCTCTATAACCACTACTACTACCCCTACTACAACTACTGCAACTCTTGCTGCTGCTGCTACTAATACGACAACTGCTACTACTTCTTCTAAGACTGCCCTAGCACTCCTACTACTGCCACTGCTACTACTACTAGTACACCTACTAAGACCGCTACTACTACTACTACTGCTGCTGCAGCTGCTACTTTTGCTACTACTGCTACCACTACTACTACCCCTTCTACTTCTCCTGCTAATGCTACTACCGCAACTACTACAACTACTACAACTATTTTGCTACTACTACAACGACTACTACTACTTCTACTACTACTTCCACAACTACTTCTACTACTATTGATGCTAATAAGACTACTAGTACTGCTACGACAGCTATAACTGCTAGCACCACCACTACTGCCACTGCGGCTACTATTGCTACTACGAATACCACTACTACGACTGCTACTTTTGCTACCACAGCTACAATAATTACTACAACAACAACTACTACTGCTATTACTGCAACGACTGCTACTACTGCTACTGTTTCTCCTACCACTACTACTACTATTACTACTTCTAGTACTACTACTACTAATAATAATACTACTGGTACTACTGCAGCTGCTACTACTACTACGACAACTATTGTTGCTACAACTACTGCTACTACTTCTAAAATTACCACTACTAGCACTGCCACTACTACTTCCATACTACTACTGCTACTATGACTATATTGCTACTACGGCTTTTGCTATGACTACTACTCCTACTATTTTTGCTACTACGGCAACTACTACTACTACAACTATTGCAACTACCTCTACTCCAACTACTACAGCCACTGCAGCTCCTACTACTACAATAACTACTACTACTATTCTTACTGCTACTACTATTAATACTATTACAGCTGCTGCTGCTGCTGCTGCTGTAACTAATATGGCTATAACTACAACTACTGCTAAGGCTGCTTCAACGACTACTACTACTACTAATACTGCTACAACTACAACTATGACTTCTGCTGTTGCTACTAATACTACCACTCGTTCTACTTCTCCAACTAATACGACTAATGCAACTACTACTACTACATCTACTGCTACTACTACGACTACTTCTACTACTATAGCTACTACTAATACTACAACTACAACAACAACTACTACTACTACTGCATCTACCATAGCTACTACTGCTATTAGTATCACTGCTACAAGTACTTCTATGGCTACAAATGCTACTGCTACTGCTACTACTCTTATGACTCCTATAGCTACTACTACTGCTGCTACTACTACTGTTGCTACTGCCGCTACTTCTGCAATTACCACTGCTACTACTGCTACAACTAGTGCTACCACCACTACTCTTGCTACTATGACTAGTACAACTACTATTCCTGCTACTACTATTAGTACTACTACTACTAGTACTACTCCAACTAATACTAGTACTACTACTCCTACTAATACTACTACTGCGACTGCTGCGACTACTAGTACTACTACTACTACTGTTGTTGTGGCTGTTTTGCTACCACTATGACTACTACTGCATCTTCTCCTACTACTACTACTTCTACTGCTACTACACTGCTACTGCTTCTACTGCTATTACTACTACTGCTACAACTTCTACTACTGCTGCAACCACAACAACTATTGCTCCTGCTACTACTACTATTACAACTAATGCAGCTACTAATGCTTCTACTACCACTGTTATTGCTACTACTATAAATTCTATAACAAATTTTACAACTTTTCTTACTACTAGCACTACTACCATAAATACTACTACAACTTCTCCCACAATAACAACTACAGCTACTTCTCCTACTACTACTTTTGTAGCTATTAATGAAACTACTACAACTGCTACTATTGCTACTACTAATACAACAACAACAACTACTACTACTGCTACAGCTGCTACTACTGCTGCTACTACTACTACTACTACTAGTACTGCAAGTCCTACTACTGCAAGTACTACTACTGCTACAGCTATTACGACTACCACAACTACAATAGCTATTGCTACTACTACTATTGCAACTCCTACTACTTCTCCTACTCCTACAACTTCTGCTACTTCTACTTTCACTAAAGCTACAACTACTACTACTGCAGCTTTCACTAAAGCTACAACTACTACTTCGACTAGTATGACAACTACTACAGCCACTACTACAACAACTACTACTATTGCTACTACTACCTTTGCTACAACTATAACTCCAACTTCTACCACTACTACTAATACTACTACGACTACTGCAACTACTACTACTACTATAACAACTACTACTACAACTACGAGTACTAATGTTACTACTGCTACTGCTGCTACTGCTACAATAATGACTACTACTACTACTAACACAACTGGTACTGCTACTGCTACTGCTACTTCTAGTACTTCTACAACATTCATGGCTATTACATCTACTACTACGACTACTGCTACTACTCCTACTACTATTGTTGATTCGATAGCAACTACTGCTACCATTACTACTACTAATTCTGCTACCACTGCTACTACTACTACTACTGCTACTACTGCTAGTTCTACTCCTACTACAACAACTACTATAACTATAGCTACTACTGCTACTACTACTACATCTCCTACAACTATTTCTACTGCTACAACTTTTGGTATGACAACATCTGCTACAACAACTGCTAAGACTACTACTGCAGCTGCTGCTACAGCAACTACTACTACCGCTGCTGTAGCTTCTACTGCTACTGCTACTGCTACTACTACTACCACTAATACTACTCCTACTACCACTACGACCACTACTACTACTACTACTACGATTCTTGCTGCTGCCGCTTCTACTACTGCTATTATTGCTGCTGCTACTACGATTGATGCTACTGCTACTACTATAACTCCTATTAGTGCTACTACTACTATTACTGCTCCAACTACTACAACTGTTATTATCACTACTACTGATACTATAACAACTGCTGCTGCAGCTACTCCTACTATTACTACTCTTGCCACTCCTACTACTGCTACAACTAGTATTACTACTACTACAACTACTACTGCAGCAGCTATTCCAACTGCTGCTCCTACTTCTACTACAACAATAACTACTATTACTACTATTGCTACGACTACTACTTCTGCTACTACTATTACTACTATTACTACTACGACTACTACTACTGCTGCTACTGCTACGACTACTACTACTACTACTACAAGAATAATAACTACTACTACTAATTGTACTACAACTAGTAATGCTACACAACTTCTACTACTGCCAGTACTACTACTACTACTACTACAAGAATAATAACTACTACTACTAATTGTACTACAACTAGTAATGCTACACTACTTCTACTACTGCCACTACTACTACTATGACTACAACTACTACTATAACTACTACTACTACTACGACTACTGCTAGAGCAACTACTATTATAACTACGACTACTACTACTACTACTACTACTACTACTACTACTACTACTATAGCTACTACTTCTACTACTACTACTACAAATACTACTACTGCTACTACTCCTACTACTGCTACGACTGCTACTACTAATACTACTACTATTACCACCACTACCACTACTTCTCCTCCTCCTCCTCCTACTACTACTATAGGTTCTACTACTGCTACTACTGCAACCACTACTACTACTACCACCACCACCACTACTACCACTACTAATAATACTACTACTACTCTTACTACTACAACCACCACTGCTACTACAACCATTATTGCTACTACTACTACAAATGCCACTGCTACTACTACTACTAATGCTACCACTACTACTGCTGCTCCTGCTACTTCTGCCACTACTACTACTATAGCTCCAACAACTACTACAACAATCATTACCACTATTACTACAGTTGTTGTTGTTGCAGCTACTACTACTGCTACTCCTACTAATACTACTGCTGCCACTACTAGTACTGCTATAACTAGTATTACTACTACTGATACTACTTTTTCTACTACTCCTCTTACTACTACCGCTACTACAACTACTATAACTACTACTACTTCTATATGTATTGCTACTACTATGACTACTGCCACTACTACTACTACTACCACCACTATTGCTGCTGCTATGACTATTGCCTCTACTACTACTACTAATACTACTACAACCACTACAGCTACTAATATGACTACAAATACTACTACTATTACTACCACTACTGCTAGTTCTCCAACTATTACTACTGCTGCGGCAGCTGCTACTAATGCAGCTGCTAATACTACTACTAATGTTGCTGCTACATCTTCCTCAACTCCTCATACCACTACTACTGCTTCTAATACTACTACTACTACTACTACTACTACGATTACTACTACTTCTCCTACTACTTCTACTACTGTTACTACTTTTGTTATTATTGCTACTACTACTATTACTACTACAACTTCTACGACTTCTTCTACTACTTCTACTAGCACTGCTACTGCTACTACTACTACTTCTCCTAGTTCTACAACAGTTGCTACTATGATAGCTGCTAATACTAGTACAACTACTTCTGCTACTCCTGTTGCTACCACTACAACTAGTACTACCCCGACTACCTCTACTACTTCTACTGCTGCGATTACTTCTACAACTACTATTACGACTACTACAACTATAATAACTACTACTGCTAATACCACTACTACTACTCTTGCTACTACTATTGCTATTACTCCTACTTCTGTTGCTGCTACTACTGCTACTATTGCGACTACTGCTACTACTGCTGCGGCTGCTATTTCCCTTATTGCTACTGCTGCTATTGCTACTACCACTACCACTTTCACTACTACTACTTTCACTACTACTACTTATACTACTACAACAACAACAACAACAACAACAACAATAATTACTACAACTCCTACTACTACTACTACTACTACTACTTCTACTGCTACTACTTCTTCTACTACTACTACTACTACTACAATAACAAATACTACAACTACTACTACTGCTTCTGCTGCTACTACTACTACTACTCCTACTACTACTGCAACAACAACAACAATAACTACTACTACTACTCCTATTACTACTACTTCTACTGCTGCTACGACTACTAGTCCTATTGCTGCTACTGTTGCTACAACTAGAACTCTTACAATTTTTCATACTACTTCTACTACTACTACTTCTGCAACTATTACTACAACTACTAATACTCCTACTACTACTACTACAATGACTACTACTACTACTACTGCAACTCCCAATACTACTACTACAACTACTACTACTTCGACAATGACAACTACTACTGCTACTGCTACTACTACTACAACAACTACTACTACTGCTACTACTAGTACTACTATTAGTAATACTAGTACTGCGGCTGCTACTTTTGCAACTACTACTACTTGTACTCGTGCTATTATAATTACTGCAACTACTGTTGTTGCTGCTGCTACTACTTCGACTACTACTTAAGCAACTACTACTACTACCACTTTTGCAACTAATGCTCCTACTATGACTACTACTACTAATACTACCACTGCTACTGTTATTACTACTCCTGCTACTACTACTACTAATCCTGCTCTTGCTGCTGCTGCTGCGGCTACTACTACTACTGCATCTGTTTCTACTAGTACCGTTGTTGCTGCTACTACTCCTACTCCTACTACTACTACCACTACTACTACAACAATAATTTCTAATACTACTACTCCTCCTCCTACTACTACTACTACCACTACTACTACTATTGCTACAACTATTTTTGCTACTCCTACTACTCCTACTCCTACTACTACTACTACTAGTCCTACTATTACTTCTACTACTACAAGTACTACTACAACCACAACTATCGCTTCTACTACTACTACTACTCTAACTAGCATTACTACAACTACTACTACGACGATGACAACTACTACTACTGCTACAACCACAACTAGTACTCTACTTTTGCTACTACTACTACTACTGCTAGTGCTACTACTACAACAAATATTGCTACTACAACTGAAACTACTTCTAATACTACAACTATTGCTGCTGCTACTACTACAAATACCACGACTACTACTACTATTATTGCTGCTGCTGCTACTACAAATACCACTACTGCTACTACAGCTACTCCTACTACTGCTGCTACTGTTGCTACTACTTCTACTGCTACTACTGCTACAGCAAATACAAGTATTATTGCTACTACTAGTACTACTACAACTACTACTACTTCAATGCCTGCTAATGCTACCGCTTCTATTACTTGTTCTACTGCTCTTACTGCTATGACTATGACTACTACTACAACAACTATTACTACCACAACTAGTACTACTACAACACCTACTACTACTACTAATAATATTTCTACCACTGCTACTATTATTACTATTAATAATTCTAGTACTCTTCCTACTACCACTACTATAATCAATTCTCCTTCTGTTACTGCTACTGCAACTATTACTATGACAACTACCACTACCATGACTACTATTGTTGTTGCCGCTACTTCTACTGCCACTACTACTACCCTTGCTGCTACTACTACAACTACAACTACCCCAACTACAAAAACAACAACTACTACTTCTATTGTTGATACTACTGCCACTACACCCATTATCGCTACTGCTACTACTGCTACTATTCCTATTCCCGCAACTACTACTACTACAACTACTGCTGCCCTTCAAGCTACTGTTGCTATTATTACTACTACAACTACTCCCGCTACTACTACTACTACCACCACTACCACTATTACTACTACTACCACTACTACTATTACTGCTGCTATTACCACTACTACTACTACTACTACTATGACTGCTACTAATATTTACTACTTCTGCAACTACTACTATTCCGGCTACTACTACTACTACTGCAACTACTACTACTACTGCAACTACTACTACTACAACTACAACTACTAGTAGTAGTACTACTACTACCACTACCGCTACTACTTCGATTACAACAACAACTACTACTACTACTACTTTTACTAATACTACTACTACTATTCTACTACAACTACCACTACTATTACTACTCATGCTACTCCCTACTACTACTACTACTACTACTACTACTAACTACTACTACTAACTACTACTACTACTACTACTACTACTACTACTTCGGCTACTGCTACTGCTACTAGTACTACTACTACCACTACTACAACAAAGACTACTACTACAACAACAACAACAACTACTACTACTTCTTCTACTTCTACAACAACAACTACTACTACTATTACTACCACTACTCCTGCTACTACTACTACTCATGCTACTACTACTACAATGACTACTGCTATTACTACAACTACCTCTATTATAAGTACTAACTACTAGAACAACAACTACACTACTGCTACAACTACTTCTACTATTACAACAACTACTACTACTCCTACTACTATTACAACAGCAACTGCTACTATGACTACTACTACTACTAATACTACTATTTCTACTAGAACTACAACTACTCCTACTACTACCACTACTACTACTCCTACTACTATTACTACTACTACTCCTACTACTATTACTACTACTACAACAACTACTACTACTACAACTGTTGCAACTATTACTTCTACTACAACTTCTACTCTGCCCTACTTCTACTACTACTATTGCTGCTACTACAACTACTGCTACTATGTATACTCCTACTTCGAAAACAACTCCCACAATTACTTTGTATGCTAGTATTACTACTACAACTACTACTCATCTTACTCATACTGCTATTATTACAATAACTACTGCTGCTACTTCTACTACTACTACGATTGCAACTACTACTCCTTCTACTGCTACTACTATGACTAAAACTATTCTTGCAACTACTACTACTACGACTGCTGCTACTGCTACTGCTACTACGTCTACTACTACTAATATAGCTACTACAACAACACTACTACTACAACTAGTACTACAAACACTATTACTATATCAGTAACTACTACTATTACTACTATTAATATTACCACTACTACTACTACTACAACTACTCCTTCTGCTACTACTACTACTACTACCTCTACAGTTACTACTAGTACTACTACTACTTTTAAAACTACTACTACTACTATTACTACTTCTTCTTCTACTACCACTACTGCTGCTACTAGTAGTACTCCTACTGCTTCTACAGCTACTTGTACTAATACTACTACTATTACTGCTACTTCTTCTACTACTACTGCTACCACTTTGGCTACTACTACTACTACTACTACTACTACTCCTGCTACTACTACAATAACTACAACTATTGCTCCATCAACAAATGCTACAACTACTCCTGCTACTACTACTAATACTACTAATACTACTCCTACTACTAATGCTACTACTACTGTTATAATTACTACTGTTGCTACTTCTTCTACTGCTACTGCTTCTACTTCTACTACTATTGCTACTATTATTGCTACCACTCCGACAACTATGAATATTACAACTAGAACTTCTATTACCATTGCTACGACAAGTATTGCTACTATGACTATTAATACTATTAATGCTACTACTACTACCATGTCTTTTGCAACAACTGTCACAGCTACTACTACAACTACTTCTGCTGCTAGCACTACTATGACTACTACCTTCGCTACTAATGCTACTACTATTATTACTATAACTACTATTACTGCTACTATAGCTATTGATGCTACAACTACTGCTACTACTTCTACTACTGCTATAACTAATGTTACTTCAGCCACTAATGTTACTAGAACTACTACTACCACAACTCCTGCTACTACTACTACTACTACTACTACTACTATTAATACTACAATTACTACTACTATAAATATTGCTACTACTTCTACTATTACTGTGACTATTGCTGGTACTACTACTGCTACAACTGTTACTACTACCACTACTACTGTTGCTACTACTACTACTACTACTACTACTACTACTACTACTACTACTACTACTCCTGCTAATACTGCTACGACTATTACTACTACAACTACAACTACTCCTACTTCTAGTAATCCTCTTACTACAACTCCTACTACTCCTAGTTCTACTACTGTTCCTATTGCTACTATTATTACTATTACTACTACTAATACCACTACTACTCCTACTTTTGCTACCAATACTGCTATTACAACTAATGCTACAACTACTAATACAACTACTATTAATACTACTACTACTACCACCACTTCTGGTATAACTATTGCTACAACTACTACTACTACCACTATAGCTACGAGTGCTAAAATGCAACTACAACTATATCTCCCATTGCAACTACATGTACGACTACTACTATTACTATGACAACTAACACTGCTTTTGCTATTACTACTTCTCCTACTATGACTACAGGAGTGACTACTACTACAGCTACTGCTACTACTACTACTTCGCATACTACTACCATTACTGCAACATCGACTAATTCTTCCGCTACTACAGCTGCTACTACTACTTCTACTACTATTGCTACAACACTACTACTACTACTACTATTACAATTACTATAGATACTACTACTTCTGCTGCTTGTACAGATGCAGATACCACTACTTCTAGTAATAATATTACTGCTATTACAACTACCATTTCCACTTCTGCTTGTACTGCTACTACTACTACTACAACTACTACTACTGATGCTACAACAACTATTACTACAGCTACTACTACTACTACTACTAATACAACAACTACCACAACAGCTTCTACTGCTACTGCTACAACTACTTCCACAGCTAATATTGCTACCACAAATATGATTACTACTACTACTACTGCTACTGCTGCTAATACTACTGCTGCTACTGCTACTATTACTACAACTACTCCTACTCCAAATACTACTGCTACTACTATGACCGCCACTGCTACTACTATTATTACTACTACAACTACTACTGCAACTTCTACAACTACTACTTTTGCAACTATTCCAATAATTTCTGCTACCACTACCACTGCTACTACTACTACTACTATTACTACTACAACAATTACTTCTACTTCTACTGCAACTACTACTACTGCCGCCACTACTACCACTACCGCTACTACTGCTACTACATCTGTTGGTACCACCACCACCACAACCACAATGACTGCTACTACTACAGCTGCTGCTGCTGCTACTACAACTACTACTACTACTACTCCAACTACTGTGGCTTCCCCTACTACTACTACTACTACTACGACAAATACAACTATAGTCGCTACTACTACAGCTACTACTACTACTACTATTTCTGCTACTACTACTGCTACTTCTTCTTCTACTACTACTACTAGTGTGACTGCTACTAGTACTACTACTATAGATATAATAACTGCTAATACTAGTGCTACTAGTGTTAGTACTACTACTCCTAGTGCTACTACCGCTACTAGTGCTACTACTACTACTAGTGCAACTAAAACTACTACAACTACTGGCATTACAGCTACGACTACTAGTACTACTATGACTACTACTACTTCAACTACTACTACTGCTAATACTACTATTCTTACTATTGCTGCTTCTAACTACTACTACTACTACTACTACTACTACTACTACTACTACTACTACTACTATTACTACTAATCCTCTTGCTACTACTACTACTATTACTACAACTGCTACTACTACAACTACCGCTACTACTACAACTACCGCTACTACTGCTACTACTACTTCTACTACTACTACTACTACTACTACTACTACTACTACTACTACTACTACTACTACTATTACTACTACTTACTACTACTACTACTACTACTACTACTACTACTACTACTACTACTACTACTACTACTACTACTACTACTACTACTACTACTACTACTACTACTACTACTACTACTACTACTACTACTACTACTTAATACTACTATTACTACTACTACTACTACTACTTCAACTACTACTACTACTCCAACTATTACTACCTATGCTACTGCTATTACTAATACAACTACGACTACTAGTACTACTTCTACTGCTACATTTAGTACTCCTACTACTACTACTACTTTAATGCAAATATTGCTACGACCACCACTGATGCTACTGGTACTAGTTCTACTGCAACTGCTGCTACTACTACAACTGCTACTACTAGTTCTACTAATGCAACTACTACTATTACTTATATAACAACAACTACTACTATGACTACTACTTCTGCTACTACAATTATAACTACTACAACTGCTAGTAATACTACTAATACTACTACTACTATTGTTGCTGCTCTTTTCGTTATTGCTACTACTTCAAGTACTACTGTAACTACGACAACTGCTATGACTATGAATGCTACTACTTTTGCTACTACTACTTCCCCTATTGTTACTAGTAATACTACTTCTACTACTACTACAACTCCTATTAGTACTCCTATTGCTACTACTTCTATTACTAGTAGTTATATTAAGTAGTAGTCTTAGCAGCAGTATTAGTAGCAGTAGTAGTAGCAAGTGTCGTAGCTGTAACACTAGTAGTTGTAGTAGCTACGGTAGTAGTAGCTATAGTAATAGTAGTAGTTGTTGTTGTAATAGTAGTAGCAGTAGTAGTGGTAGAAGTAGGAGAAGTAGGAGGAGCTATAGTAGTAGTAGTAGTAGAGGTAGTCTCATTAGTAGTAGCAGTAGTAGTAGTTGCAGTACTTGTAGTAGTAGGAGAAGTAGTAGGAGTAGTAGTTTTAGTAATAGCGTCAGTAACAGCAGCTGCAGCAATAGTAGTACTAGCAGTATCAGTAGTAGAAGTTGTAGCAGTACTATTAGTAGTAGTAGTAGCAAAAGTAGTAGCAATAACAGCAGAAATAGTGGAAGTGGTATTTGTTGCAGTACTAGTAGTAGTAGTTGTAGTTGTAGCATTTTTAGTAGCAGCAGCATCAACAGTAGTACTAGTAGTTGTAGTAGTAGTGGTAGAAGTAATAGTAGGTATAGTAGTAGTAGTAGCAGAAGTAGAAGCAGTAGTAGTAGCAATAGTAGCATAATACTTGTAGTTGTGGTAGTAGTAGTACTAGTGGTAGTTGTTGTTGTAGTAGGTGTGGTTGAATTAGTAGTAGTAGCTGTAGAAGTAGCAGCAACAAGAGTATTAGTAGTAGCAAAAGTAGTAGTAGTAGCAGTAGTTGTAATAGTAGCAGTAGTAGTAGTGGTAGTAGGAGGAGGAGGAGTAGCAGTAGTAGTAGTAATAGGAGCTGTGGCAGTGATAGCAGTAGCAGTAGCATTGGAAGCAATAGTAGTAGTAGTAGCAGCAGCAGCAGTAGCCACAGTAGTAGTAGTAATCATAGTAGTAGTTGTTGTAGTAGTAGCAGAAGCAATATTAGAAGTTGTAGTCATAGTAGTTGCAATTATTGTGGAAACAGAAGTAGTACTAGCAGTAGCTGAAGTCATTGTGCCAGTAGTAGTAGAAGTAGTAGTCGTAATAATATTAGTAGTTCTAGGTGTAGTAGTAGCACAAGTGTTAGTTGGTGGAGAAGATGTAGTAGAAGTAGCAGTAGTTGTAGTAGCAACAGTAGTAGCAGAAGTAGTAGTAGTAGCAGTATTAGTAATCATAGCTGTAGTTGGAGTAATAGTAATGGCAACAGTAGTAGCAATGCTTGCAGCAGCAGCAGCAGTAGTAGTAGTTGCAGTTGCAGTTGGTGCTGTAGTAGGAGTAGCAATAGTAGTAGTGGTAGTAGTAGTAGTAGTATTAACTGTAGTTGTTGTAGCAACATAAGAATTAGTTGTCATAGTAGTAGAAGTAGTAATAGTAGTAGTTGCAGTAGTAGTAGCAGTTGTAGTAGTAGTAGTAGTAGTAATAGAAGTTGCTGTAGTTGCTATAGAAATAGAAGTTGTAGGTGTAGTTGATGTAGTATGAGGAGGAGTAGTAGTAGTTGTAGTAGCAGCAGCAGCAATACTAGAAGTAGTAGTAGTAGTAGTAGCAGCAGCAGTTGTAGTTGGATAAGTAGGAGTAGTTGTTATTGTACGAGGCGTAGTAGTAGTTGTAGCAGTAGCAGTAGTAGTTATAGTAGTAGCACTTGTAGTAGTAGTTGTTGTAATAGTAGTTGTAGTCATAGTAGTCATGGTAGAAACAGTAGTAGTAGGAGCATTAGTAGCTGCATTAGTTGTAATAGTAGTCATAGCTATAGCATTAGAAGCAGTAGTAGCAGTTATAGTAGCAATAGTCTTAGCAGTAGCAGCAGGAGTAGTAGTACTCGTTGTAGTAGCAGTAGTAGTAGAAGTAAGAGAAGTCGCAGTAGTAGTAGTAGTGGTAGCAACAACAACAACAACAATAGTAGTTGTAGTTGAAGTGGTAGCAACAACAACAGTAACAGTAGTAGTAGTAGTAGTAGTAGTAGTAGCAGTATCTGCAGCAGCTGTAGTACTATTACTAGGGGTAGTAGTAATAGTATTAGTAGCCACAGTAGTAGTAGTAGTAGTAGTAGTAGTGATAGTAGTAGTACTAGTAGTAGTAGCAATAGTAGTACTAGTAGTAGTAGTAGCAGCAGTAGCAGTAGTAGTAGTAGCGAAAGTTGTAGCAGTGGTGCTAGTTCTTGCTATAGCAGCTCTAGAGTTGTAGTAGTAGCAACTGTAGCCGCAGTAGTAAGAGTAGTAGTAGTAGTAGCTGTAGCAATAGTAAGTGCGGTAGCAGCAGCAATAGTAGTAGTAGTAGTAGTAGTAGTATTACTAGTACTTGTAGTAGTAGCAGTAGTAGTAGTAGCAATAGTAGTAGCAGTAGCAGTAGTAGCAGTAGCAGTATTAGTGGTAGTAGAAGTTGTTGTAGTTGTAGCAACAGTAGTAGTAGTAGGAGGAGTAGCAGTCGTAGTGGTTGCAGTAGTAGTAGCATTAGTAGTAGTTGCTGGAGTAGTATTAGTAGGAGAAGTTGTAGGAGTAGCGGTGTTAGTAGCTGCAGCAGCAATCACAGTAGTAGTTGTTGTAGTAGTAGTCTGAGTAGTATTATTAGTAGTAGTCGTATTAGTAGCAATTGCAAGAAGAGTAGTAGCAGCAGTTGTTGTTGTATTACTAGTAGTAGTAGCTGCAATAACAGAAATAACAGTAGTAGAAGTAGCTGCCGAAGAGGCGGTAGTTGTTGGAGTAGAAGTAGTAGTAGTAGTAGTGTAATAGTAGTAGTGGTAGTAGTAGCTATACCAGCAGTAGCTGCAGTAGTAGTAGTAGAAGTAGTAGTAGTCAAGGTAGCAGTAGCAGTAGCAGTAGTAGTTGTAATAGCAGTTGTTGTAGCTGTAGCAATAGTAGCAGTAATAGTTGTAATAGGAGTTGTTGTAGCTGTAGCAATAGTAGCAGTAGTAGTCGAAGTAGTAGTAGTTGCTGTAGTAGCTGTAGTAGGAGATGTTGTAGTAGTTGTTGTAGTAGGAGGAGAGGCAATTATAGTAGTAGTAGTAGCAGAAGGAGAAGTAGTAGTAATAGCAGCAAAAGTAGTTGCATTAGTGGTAATAGTAGAAGTAGAAGGAGTCGGAGTAGTAGTCAAAATAGGTGCTAGAGAAGGAGTAGCAATAGGAGTAGAAGTAGCAATAGTAGTATTACTAGCAGCAATAGCAGCAATTTTAGAGCTTGTGTTTGTGGTAGCGGCAACCGCTATAGTAGTAGAAGAAAGAGCTATAGTAGTAATAGTAGTAGTAGTAGCAATATCAGTAGTGGTCCTAGCAACAATAGTAGCTGTAGTAAAACTAGTAGTTGTTGTTGTAGTAGTAGTAGTGGTAACAATAGTAGAAGTTGCATTAGAACTAGCCATTGTTACAGTAGTTGTAGCAGTTGTAGTAGTTGTAGTAGAAGTAGAATCAGTAGTTGCAATAGTAGTAGTACTAGCAGTAGTAGTAGTAGTAGTAGGAGTTGTAGCATTAGTTGTAGTTCTAACTGTAGTAGTAGTAGTAGTAGGAGTAGTAGTAGCAATAGTAGTACAAGTTGTGGTAGTAGTAGTAATGGAAGTAGCAGTAGTATTAGCAAGAGCAGTAGCAATAGCAATTGAAGCATTAGTAGTAGTAGCAGTAGTAAGAGTACTAACAGTAGCTGTTTTGGTAGTAGTAATAATTATTGTTGTTGTTGTTGTTGTTGTTGTAGTAGTGGCAGTAGTTGCTATAGTAGTAGCATTAGTAGTAGTAGTAGAAGTGGTAGGAGTAGAATAAGTAGTAGTTGTAGTAATAGAAGTAGTCACAGTCGTAGTAGTCGTAGTAGTAGTTGCAGTAGTATTAGTAGTAGGAGAAGTAGTAGGAGTAGTAGTATTTGTGGCTGCAGTAGCTATAGCAGTACTAGTTGTTGTAGTATTAGTTGTATTCGTAGCAGCAGTAGTAGTAGTAGCAGTAGCAGCAGTAGTAGTAGTGGTAGTAGCAGTTGCAATAGTAGTGGTGGTAGTAGTAGTTTTATTAGTAGCAGCAACAACAACAACAGTAATAGTAGTAGTTTTATTAGTAGCAGCAACAACAACAACAGTAATAGTAGTAGTTGTAGTAGTAGTGATAGTAGTAGCGGTAGTAGTAGTGGTAGTAATAGTCACAATAGCGGCTATAGTGAAAGTTGTAGTAGTAGTAGCAGCAGTAGTAGTAGCATTGGCAGTAGTAGTTGTAGTAGTTCTAGTACTACTAGCCTTACAAGTAGTAGCAGAATTAGTAGTAGAACCAGTAGTAGTAGTTGTTGTTGTTGTAGTACTAGTACTAGCAACATTAGTAGTAGTAGCAGTAGTAGTAGTTGCTGTTGTAGTACTAGTACTAGCAGCATTAGTAGTAGTAGTAGTAGTAGTAGTAGTAGTAGTAGCAGCAGCAGCAGCAGCAAAAGCAACAGTTGTTGTAGCAGTAATCGTAGTAGTAGTACTAGTAGTAGTAATAGTAGCACTAGTAGTAGCAGAAGTAGCAGTAGTAGGAGAAAAAGTAATAGTAGCATTAGCACCAGTAGTCGTCGTACTAGTAGTTGCAGTACTAGCAGTAGTAGCGGCAATAGTTGTAATAGTAGTAGTAGTCGTCGTAGTAGTCGTAGTGGGGGAAGTTTTAGAAGTAGCAATGGCAGAAATAGTAGTAGTAGTAACAGTAGTAGCAGTAGTAGTAGCAGTAGCAGTAGCGGTACTAGTAGCAGTGCTAGAAAAAGTGGTAGTAACAGTAGTAGTGGTAGCAGCAGTAGTATTAGCAAGAGTAGTAACGATAACACTTGTAGTAGCAGTAGTAGCTATAGAAGTTACAGTAGTAGCAGCTGTGGCAGCAGCAGTAGTAGTGGTAGTAGAAGTTGCAATTGAAGCATTAGTAAGGGTAGTAGCAGTAGGTGTTGTAGTAGTAGTAGTAGTTATTATTATTGTTGTAGTAGTGGCAGTAGTGGCAATAGTAGAAGCAGTTGCAGTAGTAGCAAATTTAACAGCATTATTATTAGTAGTAGTAGTTGTTGTAGAAGTAGTCACAGTAATAGTTGCAGATGTAGTAGTAGGGGAAGTAGTAGGAGTAGTAGTATTGGTAGCAGAAATAGTAGTAGTAGTAGTAGTCGCAACAGTAGTAATTGTAGAAGTAGTGGTAGCCGTATTAGTAGTAGTAGCAGCAACTGCACTAATAATAGTAGTAGTAGCAACAGTAGCAGCAAAAGTAGTAGTATCATTAATAGTAGTAGCAATAAGAGTTGTAATAGTTGTAGTAGTTGTAGTAGCTGTAGAAATAGTCATAATAGCGGCTGCAACAGTAGCAGTAGGAGTAGTCGTAGTAGCAATAGCAGTAGTAGTGGTGGTAGTAGTAGTACTAGTAGATGTGGTAGTTGTAGTAGAAGTAGAAGTACTAGAAGTAGTTGTGGTAGTAGTTGTAGTAATAGTAGTAGTAGTAGTAGTAGTAGTAGTATTAGTAGAAGTGGTTGTTGTAGGAGTAGTAGTAGGAATAGGTGTAGGAGAAGGAGTAATAGTTGTAGTAGTAGCAATAGTAGTAGTAGTAGTAGTTGGATTAGTAGTAGTAGTAGCAGCAGCAGCAGTAGTAGTAGCATCAGTAGTAGTAGTAATAGGAGTAACACTAGTAGTAGTTGCAGAAGAAGTATCTGTAGTAATTGGAGTAATAGCAGTAGTAGTAGCAGTTGCAGAAGGAGTAGTAGTGGTAATAGCAGCAGCAGTAATAGTTATTGTAGTAGTAGTAGTAGTAGTAGTAGTAGTAGTAGTAGTAGTAGTAGTAGTAGTAGTAGTAGTAGTAGTCATAGGAGTAGCAGTAGCAGTAGGAACAGGTGTTGTAGAAGGAGTAGTAATTGGTGTAGTATTAGGTGTAGGTGTAGTAGTAGCAGTAGCAATTATAGTGGTAGTAGTTGTTGTAGCGGCAACAGCAATCGTAGTAGTAATAGAAGCAATAGAAGCAGAAGTAGTAGTTGTAGCTGTATTCATTATAGTAGAAATTATTGTAGTGGTAATAGTAGTAGCAGGGTTAGCAATAGTAGTCGTCACAGCAATAGTAGCAGCAGTAGCAGTAGTAGCGGCAGTCATACTAGTAGTAGTTACAGTAGTAGCAATCATAGTAGCAGAAGTAGTTATAGCCGTAGTAGCAGTAGTTGTAGTACTATTAGTAATACTAGTATTATTGTAGCTGTATTAGTTGTAGTAGTATTTTTAGTAGTCGAAGTAGTAGCACTAGTAGTACTAGTAGTAGTAGGGGTAGGAGTAGTAGTAGAAGTAGAAGTAGTTGCAATAGTTGTTGGAGTACTAGTAGCAGTAGTTGCGGTAGAAGTAGCATTTCCGTTAGTAATTATTATTGTTGTTGTTGTAGTAGTAGTAGTAGGAGTAGAAGCAGGTGTACGAGTAGTAATAGCAGTAGCAGCAGTAGCAGCTATAGTAGTAGTCGTAGTAGTTGTAGTAGAAGTAGTTGTTGTTATTGTTGTTGCCATAGTAGTAGTAGTAGCAGCAGCAATAGTTGTAGTAGCAGCTGCAGCAGCAAGAGTAGCAGCAGCAGCAGCAGTATTAGCAGTAGTAGAAGTGGTATGAATAAGAGTAGACGTTGTAGTAGTGGTAGTTGTAGTAGTAGTTGTTGCAGTAGTAGTAATAGGAGTAGTAGTAGTAGCAGCAGCAGCCGAAGTACTAGTAGTAGGTGCAGTGGTACTAGTAGTAGTTGTAGTCGTAATAATTGTAGCAGAAATAGTAGTTGTAGTTGTAGTTGTAGTTGTAGCTGTAGTAGTAGTAGTGGTTGTAGTAGGAGGAGCAGTAGTAGTAGTAGGAGTAGCGATAGTAGTAGTAGGAGTAGTAGTAGAAGTAACAGTAGGAGTAGTAGTATTAGTAGTACTAGAAGTAAAAGCAGCAGCAGTAGTAGCAGCAGCAACAACAGTAGTAATAGTACTAATAGTAGTGATAGTAGTAGTGGTAGTAGCAGTTGTAGTGGCAGTAGTATAGTAATAGTAATAGTAATAGTAGTAGTAGTAGTCGTGCTAGTCGAAGTAGTAATAGTAGCAGTAGTTGTTGCACTAGTAGTATTGGTAGTAGTAGCAGTAGTAGCGGCTGTAATAATAGTAGCAGTGGAAATAGCAGCAGTAGCAGTAGTTGTTGTAGTAGTAGTGGTAGTAGTAGTTGTAGGATATGAAGTAGGTATAGTTCTAGGAGAAGAAGTCGGTATAGTAATACTAGTAGTGATAGTTGTAGTTGTAGCAGTAGTTGTGGTGGTTGTGGGCAAGTAGTAGTGGGAGTAGTAGCAGCAGCTATAGTAGTAGCAGCAGTGGTTGTTACAGCAGCAGCAGCAGTAGTACTAGTAGTAGCAACAGCAGCAGCAGCAGCAGCAGCAGCAGTGGTAATGGTCGTAGTAATAGCAGCAACAGCAGTAGTAGTATTATTATTAGTAGTAGTATTCCTGGTGGTGGGAGCAGTAGAAGTATTAATAGAAATAACAGCAGAAGTACAAGTAGACAAAATAGTAGCAATAGTAATAGTGGTAATAGCAGTAGTAGTAGTCACAGTAGTAGTAGTTGTAGTAGTAGTTGCTAGTACTACTACTACTACTACCACCACCACTACTACTACTACCACTTGTCCTACTACTACTTCTTCTGCTACTACAACTACTACTACGACAACGACTACGGCTATAACTATTACTATGACTACTACTGTTACTATGCCTACTGCTTCTTCTACAACTATTTCTTCTACGACTACTACTATTGCTACGCCAATTCTACATCTACAACTACAACTGCGTCTACTTAAATCATTGCTTCTGCTTATGCTACTATTCCGACTACTACTACTATTAGTACCACTATCGCTATTAATACTACTTCTACTACTATTACTTCTACTACTGTAGTTAGTACTACTTCTCCTACAGCTACTGCTACAACGACTATTGCTACTACTATTACTGCTGCTGCTGCTACTGCTGCTGCTACTGCAACTACAACTACTACTGCTACTATCACCACTATAGCAACAACTACTACTGTCGTTGCTGCTACTAAAACTAATTCTACTACTACTGCTACTGCTGCTGCTACTACCACAGTGGCGGCTACTTCTACTACTAATGTTACCACTGTGTCTATTATTGCTACGACTACTACTATTGCTACTGCTACCACTGCAACTACTGCTAGTACTACTACTACTAGTACGACCACTGCTACTACTACAACTACTACAACAACAACAACAACAACTACTACTACTACTGTTACAACCACTACCACTACTGCTACTACTGCTCCTACAGCAACTGCAACTAGTACTCCTATTACTACAACAGCTACTACCACAACTTCTCCTCCTACTACTACTAGTACAACTAAAATACTACTTCGACTACTACTACTACTACCGCGACTACAACTACTGCTTCAACTACTTCTACTGCTACTACTTCAATTACCGCTGCTACTGCTACTATTATCATTATTACTATTACCACAACTAGAATTGCTACAACTGCAGCGACTGCTTGTAGTACTGCTACTACCACTACTTCTACTTCTACTACTGTTAATACTGCTATTTCTTCTACTTCTCCAACTACTACTACTGCTACTGCTACTACTATTACCACTATAACTTTAACTACTCCTACCACTACTACTACTGCTGTTACTACTGCTACTATTACCACTACAACTGCTCCTGGTACCACTACTATTACTACCACTACAACTACTACTGCTACTGCTACAACTCTTCATCTCCGCCTCCAACTACTACTACTACTACCGCTATTACCACCACCACCACCACCACACAACAACAACAACAACAACAACAACAACAACAACTACTACTACTACTACTACTACGACTTCTAGAACTACTAATATTACAACTACCACTACTACTGCTACTGCTGCTGCTGCTGCTGCTACTCCTACAGCTGCTCCTACTACAGTTGTAACTATTACTATTGCTGCTGCTGCTGTTGCTACTATTGTAACAATAACTTCTACTACAACTACTGCAGCTGCCACTACTACTACTACCACCACTGCTGCTACTTCTACTAATTCTACTTCTTATACTATTACTATTACAACAACAACGACTATTACCACTGTTACGACTGCTGCAAGTACTACTACTAATTCTAGTACTACAACATCAACTACTTCTACTACTTCAACTTCTACTATAATTGTCACAAATGCTACTACTACTGCTGCCACTACTGCTATTACTATTGCGACTCCTACCACTGCTACGCCTACTAATACTACTGCTATTATTGCCACTACTACTACTATTGCTGCTGCTAAAATGTCTGTTGCTGCTACTCCTGCTAAAATTGCAACTACAACTACTGCTGCTACTATTACAAGAACTACTACTACTACTATTACAGCCACTACTGCTGCTACACTACTGCTACAATTTCTACTACAGCAACTACTGCTACTACTGTAAGTACTACTACTGCTGCTAATACTACTTCTACAACTTCTACTACTGGTGCTACTACTACTACTACAACAGCTACTGCTGCTACTACAACTACTTCTTCTACTACTACTATAACTACTGCTTCTCCTACGATGACTACCCCCACTACTACTTATACTAGTCCTAATACTACTGCTACAACTACTGCTACCACTACTACAACTAACACTACTACTAGTGTTGATGCTGCGACAACTACTACTATAGCTGCTGCAACTACTACTACCACTGCAACTGCAAGAACAAACAATTACTATTGCTACTACTAATGGTACTACGACACCTACTTCTGCTACTACGGCTACTACTGCTACTAGTACAATTACTCCTACTAGTACCACCACTACTACAACTACTACGTGTACTACGAATACTACTACTACTACCACTTCTACTACTAACACTGTTACTACTGCTACTACTACTACTATTGCTGCCACTATTACAACTACTACTTCCACTACTACTACCACTACCACTGGAAATACTGCTGCTACTATTGTTACAGCTTCTACTACTACTACTACTACTATACCCATTACTACTACTGCGACTACTACTTCTATTACTACCACAGCTGCTCCTACTACTACCACTAATACTACGGCTACTTCAACAACAACTACAACTACTGCTACTACTACTACTACAACTACGACTACCACTACTACTACTACAACAACAACAACAACAACTACTACTACTTCTACTACAACTTCGAGTAATATTACTACTACTACTTCTACCACTACTACTACTACTGATATTGCTAGTACTACTACTATAATTACTGCTAATACGACTAATACTACTACTACAATTTCTACTACAACTGCTACTGCTATATTTACCACCAGCACCCCCCCCACCACCACCACCACCACTACTACTACTGCTACAGCTTCTACTGCCACTACGACTACTACTACTACTACGACTACTACTACTACTACTACTACTACTACTACTACTACTACTACTACTACTACTACTACTACGACGACGACGACGACGACGACGACGACGACGACGATTACAACTACTACTACTACTACTACCACCACCACCACCACCACCACCACCACTACTGCTACCACACCTACTACAACGGCTACTACGACCATAGCTACACCTACTACTACTATTATTACGACTAATATTGCTACTGGCACTACAGCTTCTACTACTACTACTCCTGCTACAACCACTCCTACCCCTACTCTAACTACTAATGCGGCCCCTACAACAACTACTACTACCATTACAACTAAAACTCCAAATACTACTACTACTACTGCAGCTCCAACTACTACTACTAGTTCTACTACCACTACTACTATCACTACTACTACTAGTGCTATTATTACAATTAGTACTATTACTACCACTATTATTACTACTACTACAACTACTACTACTACTTCTTCTACTACTACTTCTCCTACTCCTACTACTACTAGTGCTATTACTCCTGCTACTACCACTACTACTACGACTAAAGCTACCACTAATGATGCAACTACTACTACTACTACAACAACAACAACAACTATTTTTACTGCTACTACAACTACTACCCCTAATACTCCAATTATTAATAGTTCTACTACTATAACTACTACTAATGCTACTACTAGTACTACTGCTGTTACTACAACAGCGACTATACTCAGACTACTAAAACTGGAACTAGTATGACTGCTACTACTACTGCTGCTTCTACTTCTACGCCTACCCCATCTAATAGTACTCCTACTGCAACTACTACAACAAGTACTACTACTACTACGACTACTACGAGTACTACTACTACTACTACTACGACTACTACTACTACTACTACCACCACCACCACTACTACTACTACTACGCCTACTACAACGGCTACTACTACTACAACTACTTCTACTACTGCTACAGTTACTACTACTACTCGTGCTGGCACTACCACTCCTACTACTACTTCTACTACTACTCCTACGCCTACTCCAACTGCTACTACCATTACAACAAAAACTCCAAATACTACTACTACTACTGCAGCTCCAACTACTGCTACTAGTTCTACTGCCACTACTACTACCACTACGACTACTAGTGCTATTAGTACTACTAGTACTATTACTATCACTACTACTACTACTGTTGCTACTAATCGTCTTACTACTACTTCTACTACTATTACTTCTCCTACTCCTACTACTACTAGTACTATTACTCCTGCTACTACCACTTCTACTAGCACAATGGATTCTACTACCACTACTACCACTACTACTACTGCTACTACTACAGCTACTATGACTACAACTACTACTACTACAACAACAACAACAATTTCTACTACTATTACAACTACTACCCCTAATACTCCAATTATTAATAGTTCTACTACTATAACTACTACTAATACTCATACTACTAATGCTACTACTAGTACTATTCCTACTACTTCTACTACTGTTGTTACTACAACAACGACTACTACTCAAACTACTCCAACTGGAACTACTATGACTACTACTACTACTACTTCTACTCCTACGCCTACTCCATCTAATAGTACTCCGACTGCAACTACTACAACAAGTAGTACTACAACTATGACTACTACTACTACTACTATTGGTGCTGCTGCTGCTGCTACTAATACGACTACTACTACTACTACTACAACTACTTCTGCAATTTCTACTACTAATACTACTGCTATTAGTACTGCTGCTGCTATTATGAAAACTACTACTACTACTACTGCTACTACTACTACTATTAATACTACAACTACTACTACCACTATCACTACTCCTACTACTACTAGTACTACTGCTACTACTGCTGCTGCTGCTATAATCAATACTACTAGTACTGCTACTACTACTACCACTACTGCTTCTATTTATACTGCTACCACTACTACTACAGCTGCTACTACATCTACTACGACCACTGCTACTATGCATACTACTACTACTACTACCCCCCCTAGTACCACTCGTAGTCCTATTCCTACAACTACTACTATGGCTACTACTCCTACTACCACTCCTACTACCACTCCTACTACTATTACTCAAACTGCTACTCCTAGTACTACTATGACTACTACAACTACAACTACTACTGCAACTACTACTACTCCTACTATTAATGCCACGACTGATACTACTTTTCCTACTACTACTACTACTGCACTACTACTACTATTACTTCAGTTACAAGTATAATTACTACCACGACTATTACTGCTGTTACTACTACTACTACCACTTTGACTCTTATTACTACTACTACTAGTACTACTAATATTGCTGCTGCTGATGCTGTTGCTGCTGCTTCTGCATGTGTTGTTGTTGCTACTACTTCTGCTACCACTACTTCTACTACCACTACTTCTGCAATTGCTTCTACTGCTACTACTACTAAAACTTCTATAGCTACTTCTACAGCTACTACTACTACACCTACTACTACTACTCCTCCTACTCCAACTCCTACTACTCCTCCTCATCCTCCTCCTACTGCTGCTACTATTACAATTGCTTCTGCTATTGCTACTACTACTGCTTCAATTGCAGCTGATACTCCTACTGCTACTACTACAACGACGACGACTACTACTACTACTACTACTACCACTACTACTAGTACTACTCCTATTACTACTACTACTGCTGCTACAGCACCTCATCCTCCTACTACTCCTACGACTACTACTACTACTACTTCTACTACTGAAAGTACAATTACTACTGCTGCAACTACTACGGCTACTACAACTTCTGTTGTTACTACTACTGCTACTGCTACATCTACTGTAACTTCTTCTGCTACTGGTACTGCTACGATTGCTAGTACTTTTGGTACAAGTTTTGCTACTACTTCTGATACTACGGCTACTGCCACAACTGCTACAACTGCTTCTACTACTACAACTACTATTACTACTACTGCTACTACACCATCTACTGCTACAACTACTTCAACTACTACAACTAAGGCTGATATGACTTCTGCTACTGCTACTACTATAGTAACTACTACTGCTACTATGGCTATTACTACTACTACTACCACAACCGCTTGTCTTGCTGCCATTACTACTACTACTAGTACTACTACTACAACCAATACTACTATGACTACTGCTATTACTACCACTACTTTCACTACTACTACGGTTGCTATTACTACTACTACTACCATTTTTTCTACTACTACTACTGTTTCTACTACTACTATTACAACCACTACTTCTACTACTCCTATTACTACAACTACAGTTGTTACTACTACTACTCTATTACTACTACAACTGCAAGTACTACTACTACGACTTCTTCTACTACTACTACTACTTCTACTACTACTACTGATACTACTATTACTACTGCTACTACTTCTACTGTAGATACTACTACTACTCCTACTTCCACTATTACTACTACAACCACTATGACTAAAACTACTCGTATTACTATCACTACTACTACTACTACTACTATTACTACTACTGCCACTCCTATTATTTCTACTACTGCTACTACTACTAATACTCCTACTATGCCACTACTACTACTCGTCCTACTACTTGAACCACTACTACTACTACTACTACTACTATTTAGTCCTCTTGCTGCTACTACTGCTGCTGCTACTACTACTCCTCCTCCCCCTCCTCCTACTACTACTACTACTGCAACAGTTGCTGCAGCTACTGCTATTCCTACTTCTACTACTACTACTACTGCTACAATAACTACTACTACTTCTACTACTCTTGCAATTACTTCTAGTACTACTTCTACTCCTTCTTCTGCTAGTAATACTTCTAGTACTACTACTTATACTACTTCTACAACAACAACAACAACAACAATAACAACAATAATAACAACAATAACTACTACTATTATTGCTAATTCAACAACAACTACTACTAATAAAACTAATACTACTACTACTACACCCTCTACTACAACTGCTGCTAGTCCTAATACTGCTACCTCTACTACTACTACCACTACTACTATTGCTCCCGCTGCTAATACTACTACTTTTCCTACCACTACTAATGATAATATTACTGCTGCTACTACTACTGCTACTACAACAACAACTACTACTACTATTACTATAACTGCTACTACTACTACTACAACAACAACTACAACTACTACTACTACTACTACTAACAGCTACTACTACTACAACTACTACTACTCCTACTACTACTACTATTGCTTCTACTATCACTACTGCTCCTACTACTACTGATGCAACTACTCCTCTTACTACCACTACTAC
Source organism: Trichopus zeylanicus subsp. travancoricus (assembly GCA_005019695.1). Classification (NCBI taxonomy): domain Eukaryota; kingdom Viridiplantae; phylum Streptophyta; class Magnoliopsida; order Dioscoreales; family Dioscoreaceae; genus Trichopus; species Trichopus zeylanicus. The sequence goes on along the minus strand of RXID01021414.1, from coordinate 134,534 downwards.
TATTATTAATACTACTTCTACTACTTCGACTGCTACTACTATTACTGCTTCTACTACTACTACAGCTACTACTGCTACTACTACTAATGCTACTACTGCCACTACTACTACTACTGTTGTTGCTACTACTACAATGGTTGCCACCATAACTATAGTACTACTACTGCAACTGCTGCTGCTGATGCCACAACAACTACAACAACTTCTCCTGCTACTACCATTGCAGTTGCTATTACTACTACTACTACTACTTCTCCTACAATGACTAGTACTTCTTCTGCTACTACTATAGCTACAACTAATGCTATTGCTACTAAAACAGCTACTCCTACGGCTACTACTACTACTACTACTATAATTATTACTTCTACCACTACTACTACTACTTCTCCTAATACTACTGCGGCTACTACTACTGCTACTACTCGCACTACAACAACAACTACTACTTCTACTACTACTACTACTAGTACTACTGCTACTGGTACTATTAAAACTGCTATGACTGCTACTACTGCTACTTCTATTGCTACAGCTACTACTACTACTGCGAGTACTACTACGGCTATGGCCAATGTGACTCCTACTGGCACTACCACTACAGTATTACTACTGCTACCACAACAACTACAACTGTTGATGCTACTGCTACTACAGCTACTACTACTACAACTTCCACTACTACCTCTACAACTGCTACTAGTACAACTTTTATACTACTACTGCTGCTACTAATACCACTATTACCACCATCACTGCTACTACTACTACTACTCGTCCTACTACAACCGCTACTACTATTGCTGCTACTGCTACTACTGCTACTACTACTATTATTATTATTACTACTACTACTACTACTACTACTATTACTACATCTCCTACCACTGCAACTACTCTTGCTACTACTATTACCATTACTACTACCACTACTGTTGCAACAACAACTACTCCTACTATTGTTGTTGTTGTTACTGCTGTAGCTACTTTCACTAATACTACTACTTCTGTTACTACTACTGCTACTAGAGTAGCTGCTATTACTACTACATCTACTACAACTGCTGCATAAACTACAACTACTACTACGTGTATTGCTACTACTAATATTGTTGATGCTACTACTACTACTTATACTACGACTGCTACTAGTACTGCAACTACTACTACTGTTGCAACTACCGCTCCTACTAGTACTTCTACTACTACTACAACCACCACTACTACTAATGTTGTTGTTGCTATAGTTGCTGCTGCTGCAACTACTACTACTACTACTTCTCTAACTACTACTACTACTGCTACTATTTCTACTACTAGTACAACAAATACTACTATACTGCTGCTGCTACTACTACTACTACCGTTCCTACTATGGCTGCTACTACTTCTGCTACTACAATTACTATTGTTGTTCATGCCGCTACTACCACTACTACTACTCCTACTACTTCTACTTCTACTCTCCTACTACTACTAATACAGCTACTACAACTATTAGTGGTTCTACGACTGCTATTACTACCACAACTACTACTATTATTACTTCTATTACTACAACAATTACTACCACTAATACTACAACTACTACTCCCACTAGTGCTACTCCCGCTAGTGCTACTCCCACTACTACTGTTACTACTACTACTCCTACATCGATTACTACAGCTGCAACTACTGCTACTAAAATTACTACGATTATTACTACTACTACTGCTACCACTACTGCTACTCCTGCTACTACTACACCTACTATTACTCCTACTCCAACTCCAGCTTCTACTACTATTCGTACTACTACTACTCCTCTTAATACTATTGAAACAACTACAGCTATTGTTGTTGTAACTACTACAACTGCTAGTGTCTGTACTACTAATACCACTAGTATTATACTTATACTACAACTACTACTATTACTTCTAATACTAATGCTACTAGTACTATTTCTACTGCTACACCTACTACTAGTACGACTACTACTACAACAACAACAACAACAACAACTACTCCTACTACTATTATAGCTACTGTTATTAATCCTACTACTACTATTACTACTACTCCTAATGCTCTTGCTACTAATACTACTACTGCAAGTACTCCTACTTCTACAATTACTACTACTACTCCTACAACAACAACTACTACTACTCTAATTACTACTCCTGCTAGAACTACGACTGCTAATACTTCTACACCTACACCATGTCCAACGAATAGTACTCCTACTGTAACTACTACTACTAGGACTACTACTACTACTACAACAATAACTACTACTGCTACTCCTACTACTATTGCAATCTCTACTACTAATGCCATTGCTACTAGTACTGCTGTTACTATTACTACTACTACTACTACTACTACTACTACTACTACTACTACTACTACCACTACTACTACCCCTACTACTACTATTACTACTCCTACTTCTACAACAACAACAACAACTATTATTACTACTACCGCTGCTACTACTGTTACTACTACTGCTACTAATACTACCACTACTAATAGTAATACTATTATTATTGCTACTACTACTACTACTACTACTATTACTACTACTACTACTACTATTACTACTATAGCTACTACTATTACTGCTACTACCGCTATTACTACTACTGCTACTAGCCTACTACAACCATTGTCACTGCTGCTACTACTGCTACTACTACCCCCAGTACCACCGTACTCCTATTCCTACTACTACTACTACAACTACTATTACTACTACAACTCCTACTGCTACTCTTACTAGAACTCCTCTTACTACTACTACTACCCGTACTACTGGTATTCCTACTCCTATTCCAACTACTAGTCCTACTATTGCTACTAGTTCTGCAACAACTACTACTATTACTTCTGTTACTTGTATAATTACTACCACTATTATTACTACATCTACTACTTCTAGTACTACTTTTGTTACTACTACTAGTACTTCTAGTACTACTACTAAAACTACTACAACAACTACTAGCCCTTCTACTATTGTTGCTGCTGCTGCTGTTGTTGCTTCAACCACTAATACTACTACTAATGCTACTGCTGCAACTACTACTACTTCTTCTACTGCAGCTACTACTAATGCTACTACTGCAACTACTACTGCTTCTTCTACTACAACGGCTGGAAAAATTACAACTACTACTATTTCTATGACTACTACTACAACAACCAGAACTGCTACTACTACTTCTATTGTTGCTTCTACTACTTCTGCTACTATGACGACTACCACTACTACTTTCACTATTACTACTACTACCACTATTAATAAAATTACCCCTATTCCTACCACTACTACTACTACTACCGTTACTACTCCTACCACTCAAGCTACTATTTCTACTACTATTGGTACTACTACTACTTCTACTATGCAACTACTACTACTACTATAACAACTACTAGACTACTACTACCACTACTGCTGCTACTGCTACTGCTACTGCATCTACTGCTATTCCTACTTCTACTACTACTACTACTACTACTACTACTACTACAGCAACTACTACAACTACCACTCCTGCTATTACTTCTACTACTACCTATACTCCTACTTCTTCTAGTACTACTTCTTGTACTACTGCTTCTACTACTTCTAAAAAAACAACGACGACAACAACAACAACAATAATAACAACAACAACTACTACTACTACTACTACTGCTACTGCTACTGTTGTTGCGGTTGCTACTCCTACAACTATTGATACTGCTACTCCGGCTACTGCTACCTCTACTACTACTCCCACTGCTACTGTTGCTTCTACTATTACTACTACCACTTTTCCTACCACTACTACTACTATTATTACTGCTGCTACTACTACTACCGTTATTACTACAACTGCTACTGCTACTACTACTGTTACATCTACTACTACTACAACTATAACTACAAATACTACTACTACTACAACTACTACAACTACTACTACTATTGCTACTGCCACAGCTACTACTACTGCTGCTACTCCCTTTATTATTACAAATACTACTACTACCACTACTTTTACAACAACTACTATAGCTACTACTGCTGCTGCTGCTCCTAATATCATTACTGCTCCTACTGCTACTATTGCTACCAATGGCAGTACTACAACTATAGCTACAAGTACTCCTCTTACTACCACTACGACTACTATTACTACTCCATCTACTACTTCACCTACTACTACTAGTACAACTAATGCAACTACGACTACTACTTCTTCTGCTACGAATGCTACTACTGCCACTACTACTCCTACTGGTACTAATGCTACTCCTATCACTACTACTCTTGCTGCTACTACTACAACGACTGCTACAACAACTATAGTACTACAGCTACTATTACTGCTGCTGCTACTACAGCAACTACTACAACTTCTCCTCCTACTACTAGCGCAGCAACTACTACTACTACTTTGCCTACTACGAATAGTACTTAAGCTACTGCTACTATAGCTACAACTACTACAATTGCTACTACCTCGGCTATTGCTACTGCTACTACTACTACTACATCTATTATTACTTCTACCACTACTTCTACTACTACTTCTCCTACTACTACTGCGGCTATTGCTACTACTACTACTCGTAATACAACTACTACTACAACTACTTCTACTAATACTACTTCTACTACTACGACTACTACTACTACTGCTGCTGCTGCTGCTGCTGCTGCTGCTGCTGCTGCTACTTCTAAAACTACAACGACTACTACTACGACTACTACTACAACTGCTACTACAACTACAATAGCTACTACTGCTACTTCTATTACTACTGCTACTACTACTTCTGTGAGTACTACTACTGCTATGGCTATTGTGACTCCTACTGCTACCACCGCTACAACTAATAATGCTGCTACAACTACTACTACAACTGCCGATACTACTGCTACTACTACTACTACTACGACTTCTACTTCCACTTCTACTGCTACAACTACTACTAGCACTAGTTCTACTACTACTACTATTCCGACTACTACAACTCCTACCACCTCCACCACCGCCACTACTACTACTACTCCTACTAGTACCACCACTACTACTGCTATGACTACAACTACTACTAATACAAATCCTAATACTTCTACTACTACTACTGATAAAACTACTTCTTGTATGACTACTACTTTTTCAACTGCAACAACTCGTACTACTACGACCACTACAACAACAAAAACTACTACTACTACTACTATTATAACTATGTTTACTACAACAGCAACTACTACTACTACTACTTCCACGACGACTTCTGCTACTGCTGTTACTACTACTACCACAATAACACCTACTACTGCTACTACTACTGCTGCTGTTGCTGCTGCTGCTACCACAATTACTACTACTAGAGCCACTACAGCTCCGACTGCTAATACTATTACTTCTGCTACTGCTACTAACACTACTAATACTGCTACATCTACTACGATAACTACTACTATGACAACTACTATTACTTCTACTTCTCATACCACTACTGATACTATGAGTACCTCTACTACTACTAATACTACTACTACTACCACTACTATTGCTACTTCTACTATTACTACAATTGCTACAATGGCGACTACGGCTACTTCTCCTACTACTACTACCGCTATGAATGCAACTTTGACTACTATTGCAAGTACTACTACAACTGTTACTACTACAACTACTACAACCATTACTACTACTCATACTTGTACTACTTATGCTACTATTGTTGCTACTACTACTGCAGCGACAACTACTACAACAACTACTACTGCTACAAAAATTGCTACTACTTCTGCTACTTCTACTACTACTAGTACTACTATTTGCTGCTGCTGCTACGCCCACTGCTACCGCTACTACTGGTACTAATCCAACAACTACTACTGCTACTACTACTCCTACTACTACAATTGGTACAAATATTTCTTCTACTGTACTATTACCACTACCATAACAACAACTACTACTACCATTTCAATCACACCATCAATAACTAAACAGCGGCTACTTCTACTACTACCAATTCTACAACTGCTGCTACTGCAACTACAACTACTACATCTACTACTACTACTATGGCTAGTACTGGTACTACTACTTCTACTTCTCCTACTACTGTTACTACAACCGCTACGACTACTACTACTACTACTACCACCACTACTGCTACTGCTACTACAATTACTACTACTGCTACTACTGCAACAACTGCTACTACTAATACTAGTACTACAACTAGTACTGCTACTACTGCTACTACTGCTTCGGCTGCTATTATTACTACTACTACCACAACTACTACTAATACTTCAGATATTACAACAACAACAACTACTACTACCACTACAACCACTGCTCCTACGACTGCTGCTACTGCTACTACTAAAACTATCACACCTATTGCTACTGCTACTACTACTACTACTAATACTACTATAATTATTACTACTACCGCCCTACTACTACTGCTACTTTGGATAGTACCACACCAACCACTACTACTACTCCTACTCCTACACCTATTGCTATTCCTACGACTATTAATACAACTACAACTTCTACTACTACTTGTGCTTCAACTACTACTCCTAATGCTACTATTACTACTACTACTACTAGTGCTACTACTATTACTACTGCTGCTACTACTTATACTACTTCTACCACCACAACAACAACTACTAATGCTATTACAACTCTTGCCACCACTAGTACAACTCTTGCTGCTACCGCCACTACTGCTATTTCTGCCATGACTACTATAACTACAACTCCTACCACTACAGCAATTGCTTCTACTACTACCACTACAACTACTTCTTCTACTACTACTACTATTACTACTAACTACCTCTACTACTACTGCAACTACTAATACTACTACTGCGACTTCTATCACAACTACTACTGATATTGCTACTACTACTACTCTTACTACTACTACTACTGCTACTATTGATATTGGTACTACTACCGCTACTACTACTACTACACATACAACAACTGCTACTACTACTGCAGCTACTATACCACTCCTATTATTACTATTACTACTGCAACTGACACTACTACTCCTACAACTATAACTAAAACTACTACTACCACTACTACTACCATGACTACTTCTACTACTACTATTACTACTACAACTAGTACTACTATTGCTACAACTCGTATTGCTACTATGACAACTACGACTGCTTTTAGTACTACTACTACTACTACTACTACTGCTACTCCTACTACTAATAGTACTACTATTCCTGCTACTGCTACTACTACTACAAGCATAACAACTACTACTACCACTACTACCACTATGACTACTACTACAACTATAATAGCTACTACCACTACGTGCACCACTAATACTAGAACTACTACTACTACTACTACTACTACTACTACTACTACTACTAGTAGTAGTACAATAACTACTACCTCTCCTACTACTACAACTGGTACTACTATGGCACCTACTACTGCTACTACTTCTACTCCTAGACCTACACCTACTAATAGTACTCCTACTGTAACTACTGCTGCTATTACTACTACTATTGTTACTACAACTACTACTACACCTACTACAACTGCTACTACTACTACTAATATTACTAACACTACTACTGCAACGACTGCTACTCCAACAACTACTCCTACCCCAACTCCAACTACTACTCCTTCCCCTACAACTACTACTTCTACTACTACAACTAAAACTACTACTATTACTACTACTACTACTACCGTTATTACCACTACTACTGCTACTACAGCTGCAACTACCCGTATTTCTACTACAACTGCTACTACTCCACCTACTACTAGTACTTCTACTGCTACTACTACTTCTTATATTACAACTACTGCTCCTACTCCTACTACTATGACCGGTATTAGTATGATTGCTACTAATGGTACTACTTCTACTACTACACCTCCTACTAATCGAACTCCTAGTGTAACTACTATGGCTACTGCTACCACTACTACTACTACTACTTCTGCAATTTCAACTACTAATATTTCTCCTATTAGTACTGCTGCAACTATTAATACTATTGCTACTACTGCCAGTGCTATGACAAATACTACTACTATTACTCCTACTACTAATACAACTACTATTACTACTACTACTCCTCCTCCTCCTCCTCCTCCTCCTCCTAATACCCCTACTGCAACTACTACTTCTACTACAACTATTGCTACTACTACAACAATGGCAACTACTACTACTAAAACTAATAATACCACTACTACTACTACTACTACTACTACTACTACCGCTGCTACAGCTACTACTACTACTCCTCCTAACACTCCTACTACAACAAATACTACTGTTAATACAACAACTGCTACTACCACAACTACTGCTACTACTACTACTCCTATAGCTACAAGCACTCCTCCTCCTACTACTATGTTGATGCTGCTGCTATTACTACCACTACTTTTACTACCACCATCGCTACTATTACTACTACTACTACTACTACAATTATAGCTTGTACTACTACTACTACTCCTATCACTACTACTGCTACTACGACGACTACTATTCCAACTTCTACTCCTTTTACTACTACTACTACTACAACAATAACTACTACTACCACTACAATTACCTCTGCTACTACCACTATTGCAGTTGTGGCTGCTTCAGCTACTACTGCTACAACTAATACTATTACTACTACTGCGGCAGCTGATGTAGCTGTAGTTATTGCTGCTGCTAGTACTACAATAACAACTTCTACTACTTTGTCTATTGCTGCTACTCCTACTTCTGCTATTATTCGTACTACTACTGCTGCTGCTACTACTATGCTACTACTATGACTACTACAACTATTGCGACTAGTATTTCAACTACTGTCGTGGCTACTACTCCTATACTACTACTACTAATAATACCACTGGTGCGACTACTTCCAGTACTATTACTACTACAACAACTACTACTAGTGTTACTACAACAACTACAACAACAACAACTACTACGACTACTGCTACAACTACAACAACTACTACTACAATAACAACAACTATTACAACTACTTTAACACCAACTACTTTTGCACAACTATAACTATTAGTACTACTATTGCTACCGCTGCTACAACTCCTACTACTACGACAACTACTACCACTACTACCGCTACTACTGCTACGACTATTACCACTATTACTTCTACTACTACTATTACTACTACCACAACTACCTCTACTACTACTACTACTACCACTACTACTACTACTACCACTAAAACTACTACTCCCACTACTACTACTTCAACTACTATTACTACTACTACTACTACTGTTGCTCCTGCAGCTACGCCTGCTACTACAACTGTTACTACTACTCCTACTACTACTACTACAACTACTAGTAATACTCCTATCCTTACTAAGACTACTATTACTTCTCCTACTAGCACTGCTAATACAACTACTGCTATAAATACTACTACTACTGCTAGTACTACTACTACTATTACTACTACTACTAATAATACTCCTATTCTCACTAAGACCACTACTACTTCTCCTACTACTACTACTAATCCAACTACTACTACTGCTACCACTACTACTCCTACTCCTACTCATACAACAATAACTACTACTACTACTTCGGCTACTACTACCACAACCTCTACTACGATTACTACTATTACTACTACTACTATTAGTACCACTACCACTACAACTAGTATCACTACTACTACTGCTACTACTATTACTACAACTACTTCTACTACAATTACTATTGCTACTGCTACCACTACTATCACTTTTGAACCTACTACTACTACTACTCTTACTACTGCTAGTACCACTACTACCACTACTACTACTACTGCTAGTACTACTGCTGCTTCTCTTCCTATTGTGACAACTACTATGACAACTACAGCAACTACCACTGCTACTACCACTACTACGGTTACTACTATATTGTAACTGCTGCTACTACTACTGCCACTAATTGTGCTGCTACTACAACCACTACTGTTGCTGCAACAACTACTGCTACTACTACTGCTACTACTATTACTACTACTACAACAACTACTACTACCGCTATGTCTACAACTTTGTCTACTATTACAATTGTTAGTAGTCCCACTAGTACTAATACGACTACGACTACTAGTACTACTACCCCTGCTGCTAATACTACTACTAGCTCAATGGCTACTATTTCCACTACCACCACTACTACCACTAATACAACAACTACTACTGCTACTACTATGACTAGTGCTACTACCCCTACTACTACTACTGCTGCTGCTGCTGCTCCTAATGCTCCTACTACTAATAATATTACTACTAGTTCTGCTACTCCTAATACTCCTACTACTAATACAACAACTACTACAACTACTGCTACTACTCTTACTACTACAACTACTACTACTACCACTGCTATGACTTCTACTACTGCAATTACTACTACTGCTACTCCTACTACTGCTGCTACAATGGCGACTATTGCTACTTTTCCGACTACAACTACTGCCGCTACGAATATGGCTACGACTACCATTGATATTACTACTACAACAACTGCAACAACAACAATTGCCACTAATACTTCTACTACTACTACAACTGCTGCTACTGCTACAACTTCTATAGCTATTACTACTCCTCATACTAGTACTACTTCTGCCACTGCTGCTGTTGCTACTACTACTGTGGCTACTACTACTACTGCTACTGCTACTACTACTACTACAACAACAACTACTACAACAACTACTACTACTACTACAACTGCTACTACAGCTACTTCTACTACTGCTAGTACAACTACTACTGCTACTACTGCTCCCACTGCTACCGCAACTACTGGTACTAATACAATAACTACTACTGCTATAACTGCTTCTACCGCTCCTATTACTACTACTGCTATTACTACTCCTACTACTACTATTGGTACAAATATTTCTGCTACCGTACTATCACTACTACTACAACAACAAGTACTATTATCATTTCAACAACAACAATAATTACTACTACTCTCACTACTGCGGCTAATTCTACTACTACTAATTCTACAACTGCTGCTACTACTACTACAACTACTACAGCTACTAGTTCTACTACTACTACTACTAATTCTACAACAACTACTACTACTACTACTATTACTACTACTACTACTATTACTGGCATTACTGCTATTGCTACAACTGTTTCATACCTACTACGACCACTGCCACAGCTACTAATACTACTACTACTACTACCCCAAGTACCACTCATACTCCTATTCCTACTACGACAACTACTACTAGAAGTACTACTACTGCTACTACTACAACACCTACTACTACTCCTACTAGAATTCCTACTCCTACTACTACTATGACCTGCACAACAACTACTAATACCACAACTGCTACTATTCCTACTACATCTGCTACTGCTGCTACTACTTCTGCTACTATTGCTTCTGCTACTACTACGACTATTACTTCTGTAACTAGTAAAATTGCTACCACTACTATTACTACTGCCACTACTTCTACTACAACTTCTATTACTACTAGTACTATTACTACTACTGCTGCTGCTACCACTACGAATCTACTTCTACTACTTCTATTTCTACTATTGCTGCTACCGCTGCTTTTGCAACTACTACCACTAATACTTCCACTGCTACTATTACAACTGCTACCATAGTAGTTGCTAATACTACTACTAATGCTATTACTACAACTACTACTGCTTGTTCGACTACTACTACTAAAAAAACTACAACTTCTACTACTTCTACTACAATTGCTACTACTGTTGCTGCTGTTACTAATACTACTAATGCTGCTAGTACTGCAACAACTACTACTACAACTACCACCACCACTGCTGCTGCAACTACTACTACTACTACTTCTACAACAGTTGTTGTTGCTGTTGCGACTACTACTAGTACTACTACTTCTCAAGCTACTACTACTACAGCTACTATTAGTACTACAACTACTACAACAACTATGATTACTAGTACTACAAAGACTATTACACTGCTGCTACTAGTACTACTACTATATCACTATTCTTGTTGATGCTGCTGCTACTACTACTACCACCACTACTCCAACTACTGCTCCTTCAACTTCTACTCCCATCACACCTACTACTACTATACTTCTACTACTACTACTACTACTACTACTACTACTACTACTAATACTACTGCTAATACAACAACTACTACAACCACAACTACTGCTACTACTGCTACTACAACTACTACTAGCACTCATACTACTACTGCAACTGCGGCTGCTGCTACTACTACTACTCCATCTACTTTTACTACCACCACCATCGCTACTACAACTACTACTACAACTACTACTAGTATTGCTACTGCTACAACTACTTCTGCTACTAGTACTACTGCAACTACTACTACTACTACTACCACCACCACCACTACGTCTACAGCTCTGTCTACTGTTACTACTGTTAGTACTCCCACTAGTAGTAATAGCCCTAAGACTACTAGTACTACCACCCCTAATACTAATACTACTACTAGCACAATGGCCACAACTGCCACTACTACCCCAACTACCACTACTACGACTACTACAACAACAACAACAACTACCCCTACTAGTACTACTACCCCAGCTGCTACTACTACTACTATTAAAACAACTACTACTATTGCTCCTAATACTCCTACTACTAATAATACTATTACTAGTACTACTACTCCTAATACTCTTACTGCTAATACAACAACAACTACAACAACGGCTACTACTACCACTACAACTACTACCACTGCTATGACTTTTACTACTGCTACTACTACTGCTGCTGCTGCTGCTACAATTCCAACTACTACCACTACTACCACTACCACTACTACTGTGTCTGTTACTGCTGTGACAACAACTATTACTACTACTACTACTTCGACTACTACAATTACTTCTACTTCTACTACTAATGTAACTTTTGCTACTATTGCTGCTCCTCCTACTACTACCACTATAACTCCAACAATGACAACAACAATAATAACTACTACTACTTCTAATGCTGGTAATACGACTACGATGAGAACTACAATAATAACAACAACTACTACTACTACTAGTACTTCTACTACCACTACAGCCACTACTACAGCCACTACAACTACTACTACTGCTACCACTACATCTACTGCTACTACTACTACTACTAATTCTTCTAGAACTACTGCTACTGCTACTACGACCCCTGCTACAATTGCTACTACTACTACTATTACTAGTACCACTACTACTTCTATTATTACTACTACTACTACTACTACTACTACTACTACTACTACTACTACTACTACTTCTACTACTAGCGTGATCACTACTACCTATTACTACTACTTCTATTGCTACTGCTTCTACTACTACATCTTCTCCTACTACAACTACTGCAACTACAACTAAGATTACTACTCCCACTACCATTACTACTACTTCTACTGGTACCAGTACTACTACAACTTCAACTACTATTACTATTACTATGGCTATGGATCCTACTATTGCTAGTATTACGGTTACTGCAACTAATGCTACTACTACTACTGGTACAACTATTACTTTAACTACTACTACTGTTACTACTACCACTACTGCAACAACAACTACTACTACTAGTACTACTACTACTACCACTACTGGCCCCACCACTCTAACTATAAATACTATTATTACTACTACTAATACCGCTATTGCTACTACTGCTACTACTACTCTTGGCACTATTTCTCATGCTGTTACTACTAGTACTATTGTTGCTACTATTAATGCTACTACTCTGACTAATACTGCTGCAACTATTACTTCTGCAACTAGTACTACGGATAGAGCTACTATTACTACTACAACTACAACTACTGTAGCTACTACTTCTGCAACTACTACTATAGGTACAGCTACTATTACTACTACAACTACAACTACTGCAACTACTACATCTATAACTATAGCTACCGCTATGACTACTACTGCTACCACTATAGCTACTGCTACTACAAGTACTACTACTACTCTTGCTACTACTATAACTACTACTAATGCAACTACTGCTACAACTACAACTACTACTACTAGTAATGCTACAACTCCCACTTCTACCACTACTACTTCCACTGCTACTACTCCAAGTACTACAACTAGAAGAACTACTTCTACAACTGCTACTACTACAACTAATCCTACTGCATGTACTACAACTATAGCGACAATAACAAGAACAAGAACAACAACTATTACTACTACTACTTCCTCACATACAACTACTACACTACTACTACTACTACTACTACTATAATTACTACTACTAATGCTACTACTACTACTCCTACAATTGCAAATACTGCTACTACTACAACTCCTACATCTCCTTGTCGAACAACAACAACAACTACTACTACAACTAATACTATTGCCACTACTATGACTAGCACTGCTACTACTACTCCTGCTCGTATGGATTCTACAGCTAACACTACAATAACTATCACTACTGTCACTACTGCTACTATTGCTACTACTCCTACTACTACTCATGCTACAACAACTACTTCTACTACTAATACTACTATTACTACTTCTCCAACGACTAATACTACTCGTATTGCTACTACTTCTGCTGCTACTACTACTACTACTAAAACTGCTAATACTTCTGCTACTACTAGAACTACTACTACTTCAACTACAATTGCAGCTACAACCGAAACTACAACTGCTACTACTGTTACTACTACTACTACTACTACTTCTACTACTACTGCAACTGCTACTACTACCACTAATACTACCATGACTACTTCTTCTACTACTATCGCCCCTACTACTACCACTACTGCTACTCCTACTACAACTAGTACTACTACTATAGCCAC
>RXID01021414.1:77070-114570 GCA_005019695.1 Trichopus zeylanicus subsp. travancoricus | reverse complement strand
ACTACTACTACTTCCACTACTACTACTACTTCTACTACTACTACTAATACTACTACTACTACTACTACTACTACTACTACTACTACTACTAATACTACTACTACTACTACTACTACTACTACTACTATTGCAAGTATGGCTTCTGCTACTACTGCTATTATTGCAACTTCTGCTACTACTACTATTGCTACTAATACTACAACCACTACTGCAACTACTTCTACCACTACTACAACTGGAACTACTACTACTACTACTACTACAAGTGCTAGTACAACTACTATGACAAGAACAACAACAACAACAAGAACTCCTACTACTACTACTACCACGACGACCACCACTAATACTATTACTAGAACTACTACTATGACCACAACTCTTAACACTACGATTAATACTACTACTACTACTACTACTACTACTACTACTACTCCAACTACTACTATTCTTACTTCTACTACTGCAATTAGTACTATAACAACTACAACTACTACTACGACTCCTACAACTACTACTACTACTTCTACAACTACAATTACTACTTCTACTATCACTACTGGTACTTGAACTACTACTACAGCTACTACTGCTACTACTGCTATTGTTGCTACATCCACTACTAGTACTACTACTAAAACTGCTGCTGCTACTACTACCACTACCAATACTAATTCTTCCAACTACTACTGCTGCTACTACGACTTCTGCTATAACTGCTACTACTACAACTACAAGCACTACGACTTGTACTACTACTACTACCACCACCACCACAACAACTACTACTACTACTTCTACTACTACTACTACTACTACTACTACTACTACTACTACTACTACTATTACGACCACTTCTGCTACTACTACTGCTGCTACTGCTGCTACAACTCTTACAACAACAACAACTACTACTAGTACTACTTCTGTTACTACTACTACTATTGCTGCTACTGCTGTTGCTGTTGTTGCTGCTGCTGCTGCTCCTACTACTTCTGCAACTCCTCCTAGATCTTCTACTGAAACAACCACTACTATTACTACTCCCAATACTACAACTACCACTTTCGCTTGTGCTAGTATTACCACTACTAATTATTCGATAAATGCTACTACTGCTGCTATGACCCCCGCTACAACTATTACTACTACTACTACAACCACTACAGCTTCTACTATTACTACAACTACAACAACTCCTACTTCTACTACCACCACCACCACTAGTACTTCTGCAACAACTACTACTACTACTCCTCCTCCTCTAACTAGTACTATTACAACTACTATAACTACTACTACTACTAGCACTACACCTACTACTTCTGCTACTACTACTACTACCACTACTACCACTACTTTTAAACCAACTAATTTTCACTAGAAGTACTACTACTCCAACAACTAATGCTGCTACCACTCCTACTACTGGTACTGCCACTCCAACTCCTACTCCTACCGCAACATCAATAATAACAATAATTGCTATTGCTACTACTAGTACAACAACTACTACTTCTACTCTTGCTACAACTGCTATAACCACTATTTCTACTACTACTACTTCTGCTACTACTACTACCACTATTGCTACCACTACTACTACTACTGTTATTGCTACTTTTGTTATTGTTACTACTACTACTACTATAACGACTACTACTGCAACTTCTACTACTGCTATTATGTTTACTACTATGAATCGTATTACATTAACTACTTCAAATTCTTCTAATACTCCTACTAATACTACTAATACTACTACTTCTATTACTACTGCTTCAACTACTTCTACTACAGCTGCTAGTACTACTCCTAGTATTGCAACTGCTAGTACTGGTACTTCTACTACAACTACTACTGCTACACCTACTATTACTGCTAGTACGTCTCCCAATACTACTACTGCTACAGCTACGACTACTCCTACTACTCCTACTACTACAACTACTAATACAACTAGTCCTGCTACTACTACGACTACAACTACTACTGCTACTACTACGACTTCCACTACTATTGCTAGTGTGATTACTACTACAACATAGGCTACTGCTACTTCTGCTACTACTACGACTTCCACTACTATTGCTAGTGTGATTACTACTACAACATAGGCTACTGCTACTACAACAACCACTAATGATTATTCTATAACTGCTACTACTACTACTATGACCCCTGCTACAATTGCTACTACTACTACTACTACAACCACTACAGCATCTACTATTGCTACTAGTACTACAACTCCTACTTCTACTACTACTACTACCACCACTAGTACTTTCGCAACTACTACTACTCCTCCTCCTCCTCCTCTACGAGTACTATTACAACTACTATAACTACTACTACTACTAGTACTACACCTAATATTTCTGCTACTACTACTACTACCACTACTACCACTACTTTCAAACCAACTAATTTTCACTAGAAGTACTACCACTCCTACTACTGGTACTACCACTCCAACTCCTACTCCTACCGCAACAACAACAATAATAATAATTGCTACTGCTACTGCTACTACAACTACTACTACTTCTACTCTTGCTACAACTGCTACAACCACTATTTCTACTACTACTACTACTTCAGCTACTACTATTACCACTATTGCTACCACTACTACTACTATTGTTACTGCTGCTTCTGTTACTGTTACTACTATTACTACTACAACAACTACTACTGCGACTTCTACTACTGCTATTATGTTTACTACTATGAATCGTATTACTTCAACTACTTCAAATTCTTCTAATACTCCTACTAATACTACTACTACTACTACTACTGCTTCCACTACTTCTACTACTGCTGCTAGTACTACTCCTGGTATTGCAACTGCTAGTATTGGTACTTCTACTACAACTACTACTGCTACACCTACTACTACTGCTAGTATGACTCCTAATACTACTACTACAACAGCTATGACTACTCCTACTACTCCTACTACTACAACTACTAATACAACTAGTCCTGCTACTACTACGACTATAACTACTACTGTTACTACTACGACTTCCACTACTATTGCTAGTGCGATTACTACTACAACATAGGCTACTGCTACTTCTACTACTAAAATGACTACAACTACTACTAAAATGACTAGTACTACTACTACTGCTACTACTGCTACGTTTACTATTACTACTCATATTAGTACTACTACTACTACTACTACAACTGCTAGTACTCCACTACTACTACAGCTACTGCTACTAGAACTAGAACCCCTACTCATTCTATCAATACTACTGCTGCCACTACGGCTGTTATTACTACTTCTACTACTAGTGCTACAACTACTACTACTGCTACTCTTACTACTACTGCTACTGCTACCCGAAGTACAACTAGTACTACTGCTACTTCTACTGCAACTACTACTACTCCTCCTACTGCACATACTACTACTACTACTTCTACTAGTAGTACTACTACTACTTCTATTACTCCTGCCACTACTACTACTGTTGCTACTACTACTACTAGATAACTGCTGCTACTACTGCTGCTACTACTACTACTATTACTATTACCACTTCTACAACAATAACCATTCTGACTACTGCTACTAAGGCTACTACTGCTACTACTACAACTGCTGCTCCTACTGCTACTACTACTACTATTACTACTACTACTACAAGTACTACTAATACTACTACCACTTCTACTTTTGCTGCTGCTACTACTACTACTACTACCACCAATACTACTACTACTCTTCTTACTACTGCTACTACTCCCACTACTATGAGTTCTGCTATTACTACAACTGCTACAACTACTACTACCACTACTACTATTCCTACTACTACTACTCCTACTACTACAATTATCACTACTACTACTTTAATTATTACTACTATTACTACATGTTACTACTACTACTACCACTTCTGAAACTACTACCGCTACCACTACTGCTACTTCTAACAATGCTACTACCACTACTACTTCTCCTCCTCCTACTACTATAATAACAACAACTACAGCTGCTACTGCTGCTCCTACTACTACTACTCCTCCTACTACTCCTACTACTACTGCCATTCCTATTACTCCTACTACTACAACAACTACTACTACCGCTACTGTTACTAATGACAATAATGATTACTACTACTACAACAACTAAGTATAGGTACTTCTGCTGCAGCTATTACTACTACTACTGCTACTACTATTATTACCACTATTACTACTAATCCTACTACTACAACAACCACTACTACTACTACTACCACTGCTGCTCCAACTGCTATTACTACTACTTCTAGTACTACTACTATGACCACTAGTACTACTACTACTATGACCACTAGTACTACTACTACTACTGTTACAACACCTATAGCATCTTCTACTGCTACTACAACAACTAGTATGACTACAACAACTGTTACTGCTACTACTACTACAACTAATACCTTTTCTACTACTACAACTACTATTGTAACTGCTACTGCCACTATGACTACTACAAATAATACTACAACAACTACTACTACTACTGCTACAGCTACTACTACTAATTCTACTACTATTGCTATTACTACTACTGTTAATAGTACTATTACTATGACTGCTACAAATAATACTACAACAATAGCTACTATTGCTGCTACTGCTAATGCTACTACTATTACTATTACTACTGCTGCTAATAGTACTACTACTGCGACTACTGCTATTGGTACTACTACTGGTACAACAATTGCTACAACTTCTACCACAACTACTACTGTTGCTGCTATTACAACAATTGCTACTACAGCTACTACTAGTACAACTACTACCACTCCGTGTACTGCTACTATTGCTACTGCTTCTTCTGCAGCTCCTACTATTTTTGGTACTACTGCTACTACAATGTTATTGTTACTCCTCCTCTCCTCCTCCTCCTCCTACTGCTACTACTATTACTACTACTACTATTACTGCTACTACTACTACTACTACTACTACTACTACTACTACTTCTACTACTACTACAACTATGAAATACAACTGCTATTTCTATAACTACTACAACTACTACTACTACTATAGCTACTTCTACTAATTCTATAGCTACTACTACTACTGCAATAGTTACTGCTACTGCAACAATAACTACTACTACTATTGCAACTATTACTATTACTACTAATACTACCTCTACTGCTACCACTACTACAACTCCTACTACTACTACTTCTGGGACCGCTACCACACCTAATACGACTTCTACTGGTACTACCCCTCCTACTGCTACTACTACTTCACAAAACTTCTACTACTCCTACTACTACTACTCCTACTACTACTACTAATGCTACACTCCTCCTACTACTACGACTACTACTACAACTACTATTAGCATTATTACTACTACTACTACTACTACTCCTACTCATACTACAACTACTACTGCGACTCCTAGTCCCACTGCTACTACTACTGCTACTTCCACCACCACCACCACTACTACAACTCCTCCTACTACTACAACTGCTACTATGACAACTACTAGGACTACCACTCCTACTGCTACTACAATTGCATCTGCTACTTCTAATACTACTACTACTAATACTGCTATTGCTAATACTGCTACTACTACTACTACTACTACCACTTTTGCTACTTCTTCTTCTACCATAATAATTACTATGGCAACTACTCTTACTACTACTCATACTGATACCACAGTCGCTACTACTCCTACTTCTGCTACTACTACTGTAACTTCTACTAAAGTTACAACTACTACAACTTTTGGTACTACTGTTACTTCTACTACTAGTACTGCTACCACAACTACTATTGCTACTACTGCTATTACTACTGCTGAGGCTACGACTACTACTACTGCTACTATTGCTACTTCTTCTCCTTCTGTTCCTACTCTACAATAACTACTACTACAACTCCAGCTACTACTACCACTTCGACATCTACTATGACTACAATAACAACAATAACAACAACTACCACTCCGACTACTACTACTACTACTAAAACTACTACTACTATGACTACTACTACTAGCACTACAACTACTACTCCTACAACTACAACAACTACTACTTCTACTACAGTACTACTTCTACTATGTCTCCTACTACTATTACTACTTCTTCTACTACTACAACAACTGCTATTGCTGCTACTACTATTACTATACTACTACTCCTACCACTACTACTACACATACTACTGCTACTGTCGCTAACACTCATACTATGACTACTATAACTACTTCACTATTGCTATTACTACTAATACCATGACTACTACTACTACTTCTTTTGCCACTACTACTACCACTACACTCCAACTACTACAACAGCTACTACTATTACCACCACTACTACTACCACTACTATTACTATCACTACTACTACTCCTACTACTGCTACAAGTACTATTACTGCTACGCCTACTACTACAACTACTACTACTACTATCACTCCTGCTACTACTGCTACTAATCCTACTTCAGCTACCACGTCTCCTAATACTACTACTACTACTACTGTTACTCCTATTACGACCACTACCACCACTACTACTCCTCCTCCTACTACTGCTACAACTATTGCTACTGTTGTTACTACTATTAGTACTACTACAACTCCTACTACTATTCCTTTTGCTACTAATGCTACCATCACTACTACTACTCAGACTACAACGACTGCTACTGTTGCTTCTACTACTGCTGCTGCTACTACAACTACTACAACAACCGCTGCTGTTGCTATTACTACTACTACAACTACTGCTACTACCACTACTACAACTACTACCACTCCTACTGCTACTACTACCCATAATAATACTACTACTACTACTATGACTATTGCTAATGTTGCTACAACCACTGCTAATATTACTTCTAGAACTATAACTACAGTACAACTACTACTACTCTAACACCACCTATTACTACTACCACAACAACTCCCACTGCTACTACTACTTCTACAACTAGTACTACTGCTGCTCAACTGCTGCTAATGTTATTGTTATTGGTATTCTTGCTTTTGCCAAAATAACTGCTACAACTGTTGCTACTACATCTTCTATCGTGACTACTACTACTGCTACGACTGCTGCTACTACTTTTGCGACTACTACTCCAACTACTGCTGCTCTGACTATTGCTCCAACTATTACTACTACTATGACTACTACTACTACTACTGTTGCTCTGACTATTGCTCCAACTATTACTACTACTACTACTACTACTAGTACCACTACTACTACCACTATTTTTAATACTACTACTACTACTATTGCTGCTCCTACTCCTCCTTGTACTACTACTATTGTGCTATTGCTACTATTGCAACAATTGCTACCGCTACTTTTGCTGCTACTACTTCTACTACTACTACTGCTAGTACTACCCCTACGACTGCTATTACTACTGCAACTACTATTAATACTACTACCACAACAACTACTACTATAGCTACTACTATTATTATTATTACTACTACTACTACTCCTCCTTCTGATGCTACTACTACTACTACAAAAACAACAACAGCAACTAGTATTGCTGCTACGACCACCACCAGGTATAACTACTACTATGACCACTACTACTACTCTCAAACCTCCTATTACTACTACTATTACAACTCCTTCTGCCACTACTGCTCGTAACACTACTACTAATACTGCTACAAATACTATGACTACTACTACAACTACAACGACTAAAATTACTATTACTATCGCTGTAGCTACTATTATGGGTAAAACTCCTACTACTATTACTACTACGACTAGAACTACTATTGCTGCAATTGGTGCTAATGTTATTGTTATTGCTACTATTGCCTCTGCAAAAATAACTACTACAACTACTGCTACTATAACTTCTATCGCGACTACTACTACTTTTGCTACTACTACTGCCACTACTGCTGCTCCTACTACTACTCCTCCTACTACTACTACTACGACTACTACTACTACAACTACTACTACCAGTACCACTACTTCTACTACTATTGCTAATACTACTACTACTACAACTACAACTCCTCCTAGTACTACTACTACTGCTGCTATTGCTCCTATTCCTACAATTGCTACTACTACTTTTGCTACTACTAGTACTACTACTACTACTATTTCTACCCATCTGACTATTACTACTACTATTACTATAACTACTGTTAATACTACTACTGCAACTTCTACTACTATAACTGCTACTATTGCTGCTGCTACAGCTTCTACTACTACTACTTATGCTATTACTACTACTACTATTACTACTATTACTACTACTACTACAATAACAACAACAACTACTGCTACTACAACAACTACTGAGTATACCTACTACTACAACCACTACTACAACTATCGCTACCACTACTGCTACTTCTACAAATGCTACTGCAACTACTACTACTACTGCCACTACAACTATTTCTACTACTGCTACTACTCCTACTTTTACTACTGCTGCTACTGCAACTACTCCTTCAACTTTTGCTACTGCTACTACTCCTACTATTGCAACTATTACTAGCACTTCTACTACTACCACTACTACTACAACAATAACTACTACTACTCCTACTAGTACTTCTACTTCTACTAAGACTATTACTACAATGACTACCACTGCAATAACATACTACTACAACTACTTTTACCACTGGTACAACTACCCCTACTACTGCTGTTACTAATAATACGGTTACTATTGCTACTACTACTACTACTATTGCCACTACTACTACTGCTACTCCTACCATGACAACTGTTACTACTATTGCTATTACTACTACTACTACTTGCTACTACTACTATAACTACTACTACTACTTCTACTACCACTACTACTAATAAAACTACTATCGCTAATAGTACTACAACTACTACTACTACCACTACTATTACTAACACAACTACTACTACTCCTACTCTTACTATAGCTACTATTACTGCTATTGCTGTCACTATAGCTACTCCAACTACCACTACTGCAACTACTACAATAATAACAACAACTACTACTACTAGTCTCACTTTGGTTACTACTACTACTACTACTACTATTGCTACTACTACTGTTACTACCACTACCACTACCACTACTACTACTCCTACTCCTCCAACTACTACTACTATAGATACTACTCCCACTACTAATACTACTATTGCTAGTGCTCTTCCTACTACTACTGCTACTAATGCTATAATCACCATAGCTACTTCTACTACTATGACTACTACTTGTACTATTACTACTACTACAGCTACTACAAGTACTATAACTACTGCTACTGCTACTGCTACTACTACTACCACTACTGGTACTGCGACTACTGCTACTACTACAACACCTACTACTACTGCTACAACAACAACTACTACTACTATGACTATTGCTAATGCTACTACTGCTAATACTACTTCTACTTTTACTACACTACTGCTATTGCTACTACTATGACTACTACTACTACCCTCACTACTCCTTCTCCTACTACTACTACAACTTCTACTGCCACTACTGCTAGTATCGCTACTACTACTTCTATAACTACTACTACTACTACTACTATTACTACTACAACAATAATTACCACTCTTATTGCTATATCTACTTCTATGGCTAAAACTACTACTGCTACTTCCACTACAAGAACTAGTACCACTAGCACTGCAACTACTGCTAATGTTACTGCTACTACTACTATTGCTTTTGCTAAAACAACTCCTACAACTACTGCTACTACAACTTCTATTGCGACTACTGCTTCTACTAATACTGCAACTACTACTTTTGCTATGAGTACAACAACTATTACTGCTCCTACTACAACAATAATTACCACTTCTACTACTATTACGACTACAACTACTACTGCCACTGCTAGTCCTTCTGCTACTACAACTACTTCTACTACTACTACTACTACTACTACTCCTACTCCTACTCCTACTACTACAACTACTGCTATGACTACTATTACTACTACTACTACTACTACTCCAACAGCTACTACAACTACTTTGACTATTACTAATAATACAGCTACTACAGGTGCTACTGCTAATACTACAATAACTAATACAACTTCTATCGCTACTGCTACAACTATTACTATAACTTCTCTTAGTACTTCTCATATTGCGACTACAACTGCTACTGTTCCTATCAATACTGCTACTTCTACATCTGCAACTACTAATATTGCTACTACTCCTACTACTTCTACTACTGCTACAACTACTACTCCTACCACTACTACTACAACTTCTACTACTACTACTACAACTACAACTACTATTATTACTATTTCTAATACTACAACAACTACTACTGCTACTAGTACTATTACTAATCAACTACTCCTACAACCACCACTACTACTACTGCAACTGCTGTTGCTAACCCTCAACCTATTACTACTACTACTGCTACTATAATTACTACAACAACAATAATAATAACAACTACCACTACTACTACTATTATAACTAGTACTTCTGCTACTACTACTACCACCACCACCACCACCACCACTACTACAACTACAACAACTACTACTATTACAACTACTACAACTACAACTACTACCACTACTACTAGTACAACTACTACTATAACTAGCACTACTACTACTACAACTATTGTGACTACTAGAACTACTAGTTCTTCTATCACTACTACTACTACTACTACTACTACTACTACTACTATTACTACTACAACTACAACAACTACTACTGCTATTGCAAGAACTACTACAACTAGTACTATTACTATGACCACTAGTGCTACCACTACAACAACTACTACTATTGCTACTATTGCTAGTATGACTGCTACTACTAGCACTATTACTACTATTATTACAACTAATAACGCTTCTTCCAGTACTATTGTAGCAACTATTACTAATACAACTACAACTACTGTTGTTACTACTATTGCTTCTATTGCTAATATTACTATTGGTACTACTACTACTACTGCTCCTACAATAACTACTACCACTACAACTACTACTATTCATACTACGATAGCTACTATAACTATAACTATAACTGCTACTACTATGGCAATTGCTACTACTACTACTACTACCACAACAGCTACTCCTACTATTACTAATGCTAATACAACAACAACTACTACTACTAATAATTCTACTATAACTACTTTTGCACCTACTACTGCCACTTTCGCTACTACTACTTTTGCTACTACTACTACTAATTCTTCCACTACTTCTAGAACTATTAATGCTTTGACTACTACTAGTATAACCACTACCACTACTTCTATTTCTAATACTACTGCAACTAATACTACTGCTACTGCTACTGTGCCTGCTGCTACTGCGGCTGTTGCTACTACTTCCTCTACTACTATGACTACTACTACTACTACTACTACTACTACTCCTACTATTATTGTTGCTACTACTACTATTAGTAGTAGTTGCTCTAGTAGTAGCAGTATTAGTTGTAGTAGTAGTAGGAGGAGGAGCAATAGCTATCACAGTAGTAGTAGTAGAAATAGTAGTAGCAGCAGTTGTAGCAGTAGTAGTAGTAGTAGTAATAGTAGTAGTAGTATTAGCAATAGTAGCTATAGCAGTAGTTTTATGTATAGTAGCAGTAGTTATAGTAGTATTAGTAGTAGTAGTAGTAGTAGTAGTAGTAGTAGTAGTAGTAGCAGTAGTTATAGTAGTATTAGTAGTAGTAGTAGTAGTAGTAGTAGTAATAGTAGTAATGGTAGCAGTAATAAAAGTATTAGTAGTAGTAGTAAGGGCAATATCAGTAGTAGCTATAGTACCCATAGTAGTAATTGCAATAGTAAGAGCTGCAGTAGTAGCAGTAGCAGTGTTTGTAGCCATAGTAGCACTAGTAACAGTAAGAGCAGCAGTAGCAGTGTTTGTGGCCATAGTAACACTAGTAACAGTAAGAGCAGCAGTTGCAGTATTTGTAGCCATAGTAGCAGTAGTAATAGTAAGAGCAGCAATAGCAGTAGTGGCAGTGTTAGCATCAGTAGAAGTCACTATAGTAATAGTAGTAGTAGTACAATTAGTTGTTAGAATAGTAGTAGTTATAGTAGTAGTAGCAGTAGTAGAGCAGCAATAATAGTAGTAGTATTTATAGTAATAGTGGCAGCATGGTAGCAGTTGTAGCAGTAGCAATGGTACTAGTAGTAGCAGTAGTAGTAGTGAAAGTTAAAGCAGAAGTAGCAGTAGCAATAGTAGTAAGAGCAATAGTTGTAGTAATGTTTGTAGCAGTAGTAGCTATAGTAGTAGTGGTAATAGTAGTTGCAGTAGTAGCACTAGCAGCAATAGTCATATTAGTGGGAGTAGCACAGCTATGGCAGTCATTATAGTAGTATTATTAGGAGTTTGAGAAGTTATTATAGTAGTAGTAGTAGCAACTATAGTAGGAGTAATAGTGGTAGCAGTATTAGAAAACGTAGTAGTAGTAGAAGTAGTAGTCACAGTAGTAGTAGCAATAATTGAGGGCTAGAAGTAGTAGTTGCTGAAATGGTGGTAATAGTAGTAGAAGCAGTCATAGCAATTATGGTAGTAGAAGTAGTTGTTGTATAATAGTAGTAGAAGTAGAAGTAATAGCAGTAATTACAGCAACAATAGTAGTAGTAGCTGTAGTGGTGATAGTAGTGTAGTAGTTGTAAGAGAGGAAATAGTAGTTGTAGTAGTAGCAGGAGCAGGAGGAGCATTATTAGTAGTAGAAGTAGTAGCTGTAGTTGTGCGAGTAGTAGTAGTGGTGCTAGAAGTATTAGTAGTAGTAGTTGTAGTAGTAGTAACAGAAGTAGTAGTAGCAATAGTGGTAGTACTTGTAGTAATAGTAGAAGTAGCAGTAGTTGTAGATGAAGGAGAAGTGGTAGTAATAGCAGTAGCAAAAGTAGTTATAGTAATAGTAGAGGTGGTTGTAGTAGTAGTAGTAGTAGTTAGTCAGAGTAGTGGTTGAAGTAGTAGTATTAATAGTAGTAGTAGAAATAATTATAGCAATAGTAGCTATTATATTAGTAGTATTAGTAGTAGTAGTTGCAGCACTAGCTATAGTAGTTGTGCTAGTGGTAATAGTAGTAGTAGCAGTTGTAGAATTAGTAGCAATAGTAGCAAAAGAAGTAGCAGCAGAATTAGCAGTAGCAATTATAGAAGTCACAGTAGTAGTTGTTGAAATATTAGAAGTAGTGGTAGTAGTAGCTGCAGTGAGAGTAATAGTAGTAGCATGAGTAGTAGTAATAGTAGCAGTAGTTGTAGTAGCAGTAGTTGCCATAGTAGTAGTAGTTGTTATTGTTGTAGTAGTTGTAGTTATAGTACAAGCAGTAGAAGCAGTAGAAGTAGGAGAAGTAGTCGTAGTAGTAGTAATAGTAATAGCATTAGTAGCAATAGTAGTAGTAGTAATAGTAATAATAGGAGTAATAATAAAATTCGTGCCAGTAGCACCATTATTAGTAGTTGTAATAATAGTAGTAATAGTAGTAGTAGTAGTGTGGCAGTTGTAGTAGTGATTGTATTAGTAGTAGTAGTAGCAGGTACTGTGGCAGTAGTAGCATTAGTAGTAGTAGTCATAGTAGTAGTAACAATAGGAATAGTAGCTACAACATTAGTAGGAGTAGCAGCAGTAGTAGTAGTAGCAATAATATTAAGAGTAGTAGTTGTCATAACAGTAGTAGCAGTAGTAGCAGTTGTACCAATATTAGCTGTAGCTATAGTCATAGTAGTAACAGTAGCTGTAGTAGGAGGAGGAGTAGTAGTTACAGTAGTAGTAGTAGTAGCCACAGTAGTAGCAGTAGTAGCAATTATAGTCATAGTAGTGGCTGTAATGGTAGTAAGAATAGAAGTAGGTATAGTAGTTGCTGTAGCAATAGTAGCAATAGTAGCAGTAGTAGTGGTAGTAGTGATAGGAGTTGTGGTAGCAATTATAGTTTTAGCCATAGTAGTATTAGTAGTAGTAGCAGTAGTAGTTGTTGTTGTAGTCATAGTAATAGCAGAACTAGTAGTAGTAGTTGTAGAAGTAGTAGTAGTCGTAGCAGCAATAGCAGTAGTAGTAGTTGTAGTAGTAGAAGTTGTTGTTGTTGTTGTTGTAGCGGTAACAGCAGCAGTAGGAATAGTAATAGTTATTGCGGTAGTAGCAACAACATAAGTATTAGTATTATTAGTAGAAGTAGTAGTAATAGCAGTAGCAGCAGCAGCAGTAGTAAGAGTAGTATTAACAGTAGTTGCAACAATTGCAGTAGTAGTACTAGTAGTAGTAGTAGTGGTAGTTGTAGTAGTTGCAGTAGTTGTTGTAATAGTACTAGGAGCAACAGTAGTGGTAGTTGTATTTGGAGTAGTAGTAGTAGAAGAAGAAGTAGTAGTAGTAGTATTATGAGAAGTAGTAGTAGTAGCTATGGTAGTAGTATACGGAGTAGTAGCAGTAGCAGTAGTTAGAGTCGTAGTAAGAGGAGTAGTAGTAGAAGTAGTATTAGTAGTAGCAGCAGTAACAGTAGTAGTGCTAATAGTGGTAGTGTGAGTAGGAGTCGGAGTAGTAGTTGTAGCAGCAGTAGTAGGAGTAGGCAAAGTAGTAGTAGTAGTAGTCATAGGAGCAGAAGTAGGAGTTGTAGTAGTAGTAGCAATAGCTACCACAGTAGCAGCAGCAGTAGTAGCAGTATTTGTAGTAGCAGTAATAGTAGTAGAAGTACTAATGTTGCTATTAGTATTAGAAGTAGTAGTTGTGGAAGTAATACTAGTAGTAGTTAAAGTAGTATTAGTCGTAGGACAAGTGGTTGTAGTAGTAGAGGTAATAGTAGTAGGAAAAGTAGTTATAGTAGAAGTAGTCACAACAGTAGTAGAAGTAGTTGTAGCATTAGTAGTAGTACTAGCCATTGTAGTCACGATAACAACAATAGTAGTAGCAATAGTCACGATAACAACAATAGTAGTAGCAGTACTAGTAGTGGCAGTTGAAGCATTCATTATTGTGGCCATGGTAATCGAAGCAATTGCAAAAGTAGTACCATTAGTAGCAGTAGTAGTAATAGTAGTCATAGTAGTTGTAGTAGTTATGATAGTTGTAGTCGTAGTGGCAGTAGCTGTAGTAGTCATAGTACTAGTAGTAGCGGTAGCAGTAGTAGTAGTCATAGTTGTAGTGGAAACAGTACCAGTAGTAGTAGTAGTGGTGGTGGTAGTTATTGAAGCAATAGCAACAGCAGTAGTAGTGGCAACAATAGTAGTAGTTATAGTAGTTGTAATAGCCTAGTAGGTGTAGCAGTGGCAGTAGTAGCCATAACAGTAGTAGCAGCAATAGCAGTTGCAGTAGTAGCAACTGTAGTTGTTGTGGTAGCAGTTGCAGCGGTAGTAGTAGTCATAGTAGTAGTAATAGTAGTAGCAGTAGTAGTAGTAGAAGTTGCAAGAGTAGTAGTAGTTGTGATTGTCGTAATAGCTGTGGGAGTAGTTGAAGAAGTAGCCATAATAGCAGCAGCAGCAGTAGTAGTGGTAGTAGAAGTAGTGGCAGTAGTGGTAAAAGTTGTAGCAGTGGTAGCAGTAGCAGCAGCAGCAGCAGTAGTAGTAGTAGCTATATTAGCAGTAGTAGTAACAGCAGTAGGAGTAGAAGTAGTCGTAGCAGTAGTAGTAGTAGCAGTAGTAGTAGTTATATGAGAATTAGTTTGATTAGCAATAGAAGTAGTAGTAGTAGTCACCCCAGTAGTGGTTGTAGTAGCCGTTGTTGTAGTAGTAGTAACAGTAGTAGCAATAACAGGAGTAGTACTAGTAGTAATAGTAGTAGTAGTAGCAGTAGTGGTAGTATTAGTACTAGCAGTAGCTGTAGTTGTAGCAATAGTAGCAATCACAGTAGTAGTAATTTTAGTGGAAGTAGTAGCTGCATCAGTGTAGTTATTAGTACCAGCAGTAGTAGTAGTGGAGGTAGTAGTACTAGTTGTAGGAGCAGTAGTAATAGTAGTAGTTGTTGTTGTCATTATAGTAGTAGTAGAAGAGTAGTAGTAGTTGTAGTTGTCGTAGTAGTAGCAGCAGTAGTAGTATTAGTAGTCATTGTAGAAATAGTAGTAGTACTAGTAGTAGTTGTAGAAGTAGTAGTAGTGGTAGCATTAGTAGCAGCAGTAGTAGTAGTAGTAGTAGAAGTAGTAGAAGTAGTAGAAGTAGTAGTAGTAATAATAATAATTGCTGTAGTAGTAGTTATAGTAGTAGGGGTAGTAGTTGTGGAAGTAGTAGTTATGGTAGTAGTAGCAGTAGTACTAGTTGTAGTAGGTAGTAGTATATTAGTATTAGTAGTAATATTAGTATTACTAGTAATAGTATTAGTAGTAATCGTGGGTGTAGAAGTAGTAGTAGTAGTTGGGCTAGGAGTAGTAGTAGTGGTAGTAGTAGTAGTAGTAGTACAAGTAGTAGTATGAGTAGGGGTTGGAGTCAGAGTAGTAGTAGTAGTAGTAGCAATAGGAGTAGTAGTAGTACTGGATGGAGCAAGAGTTGGAGTAGTAGTAGTAGTTGTGGTTGTTGTTGTAGTAGAACTGGTATTAGTAGTAGCAACAACAGCAATTGTAGCAGTGGTAGTAGTAGTAGTGGTAGGAGTAGTAGTAGTAGGACTTGGAGTAGGAGCAGTAGTAGTTCTGCTGGTAATAGAAGTAGTAGTAGTTGTAGCAGTTGCAATAATAGTAGTTGTAGTTGTAATAGTAGTAGCAATATTAGAAGTAGTAGTAGTAGCAATACGAGTAGTAGTGCTAATCGCCATAATTTTAGAAATAGTAATAGAAATAGTAGCAGTAGTAGTAGGAGTGGTAGTTGTAGTTATCTGAGTAGTGGTAGGAGTAGGAGTCTGAGTAGAAGTGGCAGTACGAGTTGTAGTAGGAGTAGTAGTACTTTTAGGTGTAGTAGTAGTAGCAGTAGCAGGAGTAGGAGTAGTAGTAGTAGGGGGAGGAAGAGGAAGAATAGTAGTAGTAGTAGTCATTGGTGCAGGAGCACAAGTGGTGATAGGAGGAGTAGTAGTAGCAATTGTAGTAGTATTAAGAGAGGCCTTAATAGCTGTAGTTGGAGTTCTATGAGTAGTAGGCACTGTAGCAACAACAGTAGTAGTAATAGAACTGGTAGTAGTTGTAGTAGGAGTATTAGTAGCGGCGGTGGTGGTAGTAGTAGTAGTTGTCAAAGTAGCAGTAGCAGCAGTAGTAGCAGTAGTAAGAGCGGTAGTAGTAGTAGTTGAAGTAGTAGTAGTAGTAGTAGTAGTTATACTAGCAAAAATAGTAGTAGTAGTAGAAGTTATAGTATTTGGAATAGTAGTAGAAGTCGGACTTGGAGTTGGAGAAGTAGCACAAGTAGTAGTTGTACTAGTAATATTAGTCATAGCAGTAGTAGAAGCAATAGTAGTAGTAGTAAAGTAGTAGTACTAATATTAGTAGTAGTAGTAGTAGCTAATGTAGTTGTAGTCATACTAATAGTAGTAGTCATAGTAGTTGCAGTAGTTGTAATGGTAGTAGTAGTAGTAATAGTAGTAGTTGTCGGAGTAATAGTATAGTAGAGGTAGTAGCGGTAGTAGTACTAGGAGGAGGAGGAGGAGGAGTAATAGTTGTAGAACTAGTAGAAGTAGTAGTAGTAGAGGTAGTAGTAGTAAAAGTAATAGTAGTAATAGTAGCAGCTGTAGTAGGAGAAATAGTAATTCTAGCAATATAAGTATTAGTAGGTTTGGTTTTAGGAGTAGGAGTTGGTGTATCAATAGTAGTTGTAGCAGTAGTATTAGTAGTAGTAGTAGTAGTAGTAGCAATAGCCCTAGTACAAGTACTACCAAGAGTAGTAGCAGTTGTCATAGTAGTATTAGTATTAGTAATCTTAGTAACAGTAGCAGTAGTAGTTGTAGTAGTACTTGGAGTTGCTGCTGTAGCAGCAGGAATAGTAGGTGTTATTGTTGTAGTGGTAGTAGTGGCAATAGTAGAGCAGCAACGGTAGCTGTAGTAGTAGTAGTAGTTGTTGTAGTAATAGTAGTAGTAGTAGTAGCACTAGTAGCAGCAACTGTAGTAGTAGTAGTAGAAGTTATTATAATTGTAGTTGTAGTAGTAGTAGTAGGACAAATAGTAGTATTTGTAGTAGTAGTTGTTGTTGTTGTAGGTGTAATAGGAGTCCATGTAGAAGTAGGGGTAGTAGTAGGAGCAGCAGTAGTAGGAAATGTAATAGTAGGAGTTGTAGTAGGGGGAGGAAGAGGAGTAGTAGTAGTAGAAATAGAAGTAGCAGTAGTAGTAGTTGATGTAGCAGAAGTGGTAGTAGCAAGTGGTACTAGTAGCAGTAGTAATAATTGCAGTATAAATCATAAAATTAGTTGGAGTAGTAGCTATAGTAGTAGTAGTTGTTGTAATAGTAGTAGTAGGAGGGACAATAGTAGTAGTAGTAGTTGTTGTAGTAGTAGTTGTAGTTCTAGAAGTAGTAGTTGGAGTAGTAGAAGGAGTAGGAGTTGGAGTAGTCGTAGTATTATTAGTAGCAGCAGTAGTAGTTGTAGCAGTTATAGTAGCAGTAGTGGTATTTGTAGTAGTAGAAGGAGCAGGAGGAGTAGTAGGAGTAGTAGTTGTTGTAGTAGCCATAGAAGTAGTTTGTGGTTGTTGTTGTTGTATTAGTACTAGTAGGAGGAGTAGTAGTAGCTGCGAGAGTTATAGTAGTAGTCGCAGTAGTATTAGTAGAAGTAGTGGTAGTATTAGTAATAGTAGTAGTAGAAGTAGTGGTAGTAGTAGCAATAGTAGTAGAAGTAGTAGTAGTATTAATAGTAGTAATAGTAGTAGTTGTTGGAGTAGTTGTAATGCTAGTAGTAGTTATTGTAGTAGTAGTACAAGTAGTAGCAGTAGTAGTACTACTAGATGTATTAGCAACAATAGTAGTAGAAGTAATAGTCATAGTAATAGTTATTGCAAGAGTAGTAGTAGAAGTAGTAGTAGTATTAGTAGTAATGGTAGTAGCAGTAGTAGCAGCAACCATAGTCGTAGTAGTTGCTGTTGCAATAGTAGTAGTGGTAGTAGTAGTAGTAGTAGTAGTAGTAGTAGACGTAGTAGTTGCAGTATTAGTATTAGTAGTAGTAGTAGTATTAGTAGTAGTAGTAGTCATAGTAGTAGAGGTAGTAGTTGCGGTATTAGTGTTAGTAGTAGTATTACCATTAGTAGTGGTGGTGGCGGTGGTAGTAGCTGTAGTAGTATTAGTAGTAGTTGTAGTAGTATTAATACTAGTAGGAGTAGTAGTAGGAGTAGTTTTAGGAGTGGGTGTTCGAGTGGGAGTTATAGTAGTAGCAGCAGCAGTAGTAGAAGTAGTAATAGTAGCAGCAGTGGTAGTAGAAGCAATAGTAGTAGTAGCGGTCATAGTAGTAGTAGTACTAGTAGTAGTCATAGTCGTAGTAGCAGTAGTAGCAACAGTAGTAGTAGTTGTAGAAGAAGAAGAAATAGTAGTATTAGTAGTTGTTGTTGTTGTTGTAGTTGAAATAGTAGTAGTAGTAGTAGTATTAGTAGTAGTAGTAGTAGTAATAATAATGAGAGTAGTATTAGTGGTAGTTGTTGTTGTTGTGATAGTAGTAGTAAAAGTTATACTAGTAATAGTAGTAGTAGTAGTAGTAGCAGTAGTAGTAGTAGTAGCAGAGGTAGTTGTAATAGTAGTAGTTGTAGTAGTAGTAATAGTTGTATTTGTAGTAGTAGTAGTAGTATGTTAAGAAGTTGTACTAGGAGTGGGAGTAGGAGTAGCGGTAGTCATAGTTGGTACAAGAGAAGGAGGAGGAGTAGTGGAAATTGTTGTTGTTGTTATAGTAGTTGTATTAGTAGTTATAGTAGTAGTAGAAGGAGTAAGAGCAGGACTGAAGTAGGTGTAGGAGATGTAGTGGCTAGAGTAGTGATAGTAGTAGTAGCAGTTGTAGGAGTGGGGGTAGGAGTAGTAGAAGTAGTATTTGTAGCAGTTGTTGCAGCAACTATAGCAGAAGCAATAGTAGAAGTGGTAGTAGTCGACGTAGTACAAAAAGTAATAGGGATAGTAGTAGTATTTGAAGTAACAATAATAATAGTAACAGTAGTTGTAGCAGTAGGAGTAGTAGCAGCAGTCATAGTAGTAGTAGTAGTTGTTGTTGTAGTAATTGTTATAGTAGTCAGAGTATTGATAGGAGTTGGAGTTGGAATAGGAGTAGTAGTAGGAGCTGTAGTAGTAGTAGTAGTAGTAGTTGTTGGAGTATTGATACTAGTAGTAGCAAGAGTTAGAGTAGTAGTAGTAGTACAAGTAGTAGTTGTTTGCAGCAGCAGCAGCAGCAGCAGTAGTAGTAGTAGAGTAGTAGTAGGAGTAATTGTTGTAGTAGTAGTAGCACTAGTTGGATTAGTAGCAGCAGCAATAGCAATAATAGTTGTAGTAGTGGTACTAGTAGTTGTAGCAATAGTAGTAGTAGTTGTTATCGTTGTAGTAGGAGTAAGTGTAGGACTAAGGGTGGTAGTAGTAGTAGTAGTAGGAGCAGCAGCAATTGTAATAGTAGTAGTCGTAATGGGAGTAGTAGTCATAGTAGTTGTGGTAGTAGTAGTAGTAGCAGTAGTAGAAGTACAAGTAGTAATAGTTGTAGTAGCAGTGGCAGTTCTAGTAGTAGTTATTGTAGTAGATGTTCTAGCAGGAGTTGTAGTAGGAGCAGTAGTAGTTGTGGTTGTTGTAGAAGTAGTAGTAGGAGGAGTAGTAGTTGTTGTAGTTGTAGTAGCAGTAGTAGTAGTTGTAGTATTATTATTAGTAGTAGTAGTAGAAGTAGTAGTAGTAGTAGAGTAAGTAAGAGTGGTACTAGTAGCAGTAGGACTAGAGGAAGTAATAGGAGTAGTAGTAGTTGTTGCTCTAATAGTAGTAGTGGTAGTAGTAATAATAGTAGCTGTAGTTGTTGCAATATTAGCTGCAACAGTAGTAGTAGTAGTAATAGTAGTAGTAGCAACAGTAGTTGTAGCAGTAGTTGTAGTAGTAGTTGTAGTAGTAGTAGTAGTAGTAGTTGCAACAGCAATGGTAGTAGGTGGAGTAGCAGCAGTAGCAGTAGTAGTCATAGTCGCAGTAGTAGTGGTAATAGTAGTAGTTGATGTTATTGTATTAGTAGTGGTAGTAGAAGTCATATCAATAGTAGTAGTTGTAGTATACATAGGAATTATGGTAGTAGCTGTATAAGTAGTAGTATTGGTCGCCATAGCATGAGCAAAAGTAGCAGTAGTAGTTCTAGTAGAAGTAATAGTATAAGTAGTAGTAGTTTAGTACGAATAGTAGTTGCAGCAGTACGAGTAGTTGTCATAGTAGTAGTACTAGTAGTATTAGTAGCAGTACTAGTACTAGTAGTAGTAGGAGCAGTAATTCTAGTAGAAGTAGTAGTAGCAATAATAGTAGTACTAGTAATAATAGTTGTATTAGTAGTAGTAGTAGTTGTTGTTGTAGTCGTATTAGTAATAGTAGTAGTAGTAAAAATAGTTATAGTAGAAGGAATAGTAGAAGTTGTAGAAGTAAACGTGGTTGTTATAATATGAGTATTAGGAGCAGCAATAGTAGTCATAGTAGTAGTAGTAGCAGTAGCAGAAGTAGTAATAGTAGTAGTAGTAGAAGTAGTTGTTGCAGTCCTAGAAGTAGTAGTAGAGTAGTAGTAGCAGTATTCATAGTAGTAGTAGTAGTAGAAGCAATAGTAGTAGTAATAGTAGTAGTAGTAGTAGTAGTAGTAGAAGTAGTAGTAGTAGTAGTAGCAGTAGCAGCAACAGTAGTAGTAGTAGTAGTAGGAGTAGTAGAAGTAGTACTACTACTAGTAGTTGTTGTTGTAGGAGTTGTAGCAGCAACAGCAGCAGTAGTAGTAATAGAAGTAGTATTAGTAGTAGGATTATTAGAAGTAGCCGTTGGAGTAGTGGTATTAGTAGTTGTCATAGTAGCATGGGTATTGTTAGGAGTAATAGTGGTTGTTTTGGGAGTAGTAGTAGCACTAGTAGATGTTGTTGTAGCGGTAGTAGTCTAGTAGTAGTCGCAGTACTAATAATAATAGTAGTAGTAGTAGTAGTCGTAGTAGTAATAGTAGTAGCAATAATAGTGGTAGTAGAAGTAGGTGTAGGAAGAGTAGTAGGAGTAGCAGTAGTAGTAGTAGTTTTTCTTGTAGTAATAGCAATAGCAATAGTAGCAAGAGTAGCAGTAGAATTTGCAGTAGTAATAGTGGTAGGACAAGCAGAGGTAGTAGTGGTAATAGTAGTAGTAGTAGTAGTAGTAGCAGCAGTAGGAGCAGTAGTAGGATTAGCAGCAGTAGTGGTAGTGATAGTAATAGTGGTGGTAGTAGTAGTAGTAGCAGTGGTGGTAGTAGTAGTAGTAGTAGTAGTTGTTGTTGTTGTTGTTGTTGTAGTAGTAGTAGTAGTAGTAGTAGTAATAGAAGTAGTAGTAGTTGTTGTTGTTGTTGTTGTTGTTGTAGGGGTTGTTGTAGCAGCAGTAGTAGTAGTTGTTGTTGTTGTAGGGGTTGTTGTAGCAGCAGTAGTAGTAGTAGTAGAAGTGGTAGTAATAGTAGTAGGAGTTGTAGTAGTAGCCGTTGGAGTAGTGGTATTAGTCATTGTCACAATATCATGGGTATTGGTAGGAATAATTTTGGTAGTTTTGGGAGGAGTAGTAGCACTAGTAGAAGCTGTTGTACTAGTAGTAGTCTAGTAGTAGTCGCAGTTATAGTGATAGTAAAGGGAGTAGTAGTAGTAATAACAGTAGTAGTGGTAGTAGTATTCGTAGTAGTAGTTGTTGTTATTATTATAGTAGAAGTAGAGTAGTAGTAGTAGTAGTAATAGAAGTAGTAGTAGTTGTTGTAGTACTCATAATAGTAGTAGTAGTAGTAGTAGCCGTTGTTGTAGTAACAACAACAGTAACAGTAGTAGAAGTAGAAGTAGTAGTGGTGATGGTGGTGGTGGTGGTGGTAGTAGTAGCAACAGCAGTAGCTATAGTAGTTGTGGTTGTTGAAGTAGTAGTAGTGATAGTTGCAGTATTGGTAGTTGTAGTAGTACTAGAAGTAGGAGTAGAAGTTTTACTAGTAGTAGTTGTAGTAGTAGCAGTAGTCATACCAGTAGTATTAGTAGTAATTGTAGTAGTAGTAGTAGTAGGAGTAGGGGTAGGTGTAGGAAGAGTAGTAGAAGTAGCAGTGGTAGTATTAGCAGGAATAGTAGCTGCAATAGTAGTAGTAATTGTGGTTGTTGTTCTAATAGAAGTAGAGTAGTAGTACTAGAAGTAGTAGTAGTAGCAGCAGCAATAGTACTTGTAGTAGTAGTAGTATGAGTAGTAGTTATTCTTGTTATTGTTGTTGTTGCTGTTGTTATTTTTGTGGTAATCATGGTAGTAGTTGTAGCAGGAGTAGTAGCGATATTTGTTGTTGTTGTTGTAGTATTAGTAGTATTAGTAATAATAGTAGTAGTAGTAGTAGTAGCAGCAGCAGCAGTAGCAGTAGTAGTAGTAGTAACAATAATAAAAGTAGTACTAGTAGTAGTAATAGTAGTTGTAGGAGTTGTAGCAACAGTAGTAGTAGTAATAGTAGATGTGGTAGTAACAGTAGTAGGAGTAGTAGTAGTAGCCATTGGAGTAGTGGTATTAGTAGTTGTCACAGTAGCATGGGTATTGGTAGGATTAATTGTGGTAGTTTTGGGAGTAGTGGTAGCACTAGTAGAAGTTGTTGTATTAGTAGTAGTCTAGTAGTAGTCACAGTTGTAGTAATAATAGAGGCAATAGTAATTGTAGTAGCAGTAGTAGGGGTAGTAGTATTAGTAGTAGTACTTGTTATTATTATAGTAGAAGTAGAAATTGTAGTAGTAGTAGTAGTAGTAGTAGTAGCAGTAGTAGTTATTGTAGTACTCATAATACTAGTAGTAGTAGTTGTAGTAGTAGTGGTAGTAGTAGTAATAGTAGTAGGAGGAGGAAGCGTAGGTGTAGAAGAGTAGTAGGAGTAGCAGTGGTAGTATTAGCAGTAGCCGTAGCTACAATAGTAGCAGTAGTAGTAGTACTAGAAGTAGTAGTAGCAACAGCAGCAGTAGTGCTTGTAGTAGTAGTGGTAGTTATTATTGTTGTCATTGTCATTGTTTTTGTTGCTATGGTGGTGGGGGTGGTCATGGTAGTAGTTGTAGCAGAAGTAGTAGCGGTATTTGTTGTTGTTGTCGTAGTAGTAGTAGTAGTAGTAGTAGTAGTAGTAGTAGTAGTAGTAGTAGTAGTAGTAGTAGTAGTAGTAGTAGTTGTAGTAGTAGTAGTAGTAATAGTAGTAGTAGAAGTAGTAGTTGTTGTTGTTATTGTTGTTGTTGTTGTGGTTGTCGTTATAGTTGTAATAGTCATTGTTGTTAGCGTAGTAGTAGTTGTAATAGTAGCAGTATTACTAGTAGTAAGAGTTGTAGTAGTTGTTTTTGTAATAGTAGTAGTAGTAGCAGCAGTAGTAGTTGCCGTAGTATTACTAGTAGTAATAGTACTAGCTGTTGGAGTTATAATAACACTAGCAGTAGTAGTTGTATTAGTAGTAGCAGAAGTAGTAGTAGTTGTAGGAGCAGTAGTAGTTGTAGTAGTAGTAGTTGCCGTAGAAGAACTATTAGTAGTAGTAGCTGCTGAGTAGCAGTATGACCAGTCATTGTAGCCGTTGGAGTAGTAGTACTAGTAGTTGTAGTAGTAGCATGAGTATTGGTAGTAGTAATAGTGGAGGTTGTGGGATTAGTAGTACTACTAGTATAAGCAGTTGTAGTAGTGGTAGTGTAGTAATAGTCGTAGTAATAGTAGTAGTAGAGGTGGCAGTAGTAGTGGCAGTAGTAGCAATAGTAGTTTTGGTAGTAGTTGTTGAGGTCGTTTTTATTGTGGTAGAAGTAGCAGTTGTAGTAGTAGTTGTTGTTATTTTTATAGCTATAGAAGTAGCAGTTGTAGTAGTAGTACTAGTTTCGTAGTTGTTATTGTTGTTGTTGTGACTGTTGTTGTTGCTATGGTTGTAGTAGTAGTAGAAGTAGCAGTTGTAGCAGTAGAAGTAGTAGTAGTAGTAGTAGCGGTTGTAGTGCAATAGCAGTTGTGGTAGTAGTAGTAGTGGTAGTTGCAATAGTAGTAGTAGTAGTAGTAGCAGTAGTAATAGCGGTTGTAGGAGTAGTTGTTGTAGCAGTAGCAGTAGTACTACTACTAGTAGTAGTAGATGAAGTTGTAACAATAGTATTAGTAAGATTAGTTATAGCAGTAGTAGTACTAGAAGTAATAGGTATAGTAGTAGTAGTTGTAGTAGTAGAAACTGAAGTAGTAGTAGTAGTAATAAAATAGTAGTAGTAGCAGTAGTAGTTGGAGTAGTAATAGTAGTAGTAGTCATAGTAATTGGAGTAGTAGTAGTAATTGGATTAGTAGTAGTTGTAGTAGTAATAGTAGCAGTAGTTATTGTAGTTGTAGTAGTAGTAGTAGTAGTTGTAGTAGTACTAGTAGTAGTAGTGTTGGTAGTAGTAGTTGTAGAAGTAGTAACAGTAGTTGTAGTAGTAGAAGTATTAGTAGAAGTAGTAGCGGCGGTAGCTATTGCCGCAGTTGTAGTAATTGTAGTAGTAGTAGTGTTAGCAGTATTAGTAGTAAAAGTAGTAGTAGTAGAAATAGTTGTTGTAGTAGTAGTAGTAGTGGTGGTGGTGGTGGTAGCAGTAGTATTAGTAGTAGCAATAGTAGCTGTAATAGGAGTAGTAGTGGTAGTAGTAGCAGCAGTTGTAGCAGTACTAGCAGTAGTAGAAGGTAGTAGCGATAATAGCAATTATAGGAGTAGCGGCAATAGTAGTACTACAAGTAGTAGTAGTTTTAGTAGTTGGGGTTGTAGTTGTGGTTGTTGTAGCAGTCATAGTAGTGGTAATAGTAGTAGTAGCAATAGTAGTAGCAACAGTTGCAGTAGTGGAAGCAGTAGTTGCAGTAGCTGTAGCACTAGTAGTGGTGGTAGTAGTAGTAGCAGCAGTAGTAGTAGAAGCAATAGTGCTAGCAGTGCTTGTAGTAGTAGTGGTAGTAGTAGCTGTAGTAGTAGAAGCAATAGTAGTAGTAGTAGCAAAAGTCATAAGAGTTGTATTACTAGCATAGCAATAGTTGCAACAGTAGTAATAGTAGCAGTAGCATTACTAGTAGTTGTAATAGTAGTAGTAGTTGTTGTAGTAGTAGTAGTTGTAGTAGTAGTTGTAGAAGTAATTGTAGGAGGTGAAGTTGTAGTATTAGTATTTGTTTTGATAGTAGTAGTAGTTGTTGTTGCTGTGGTAGAAGTAGGAGTAGTTGTAATAGTAGCAGCAGCGGCAACAGTAGTAGTAGTAGTAGATGGAGGAAGAGGTGGAGGAGGAGTTCTACTAGTAGCTGTAGTTGTAGCGGCATTAGCAACAATAGTAGTAGTAGTGGTGTTGGTGGTAGGCGTAGTAGTAGTCGTAGCAATAGTACTGGCAGACGTAGCCGTAGTAGCAGTCGTAGTAGTGGTGCCAAAAGTTACTATAGTAGCAATAGTGGTAATACTAGTAGTCGCATAAGTAGCAGTAGCAACAGTAGTTTTAGCAAGATTAGCAGCAGTACTAGCAACAGTAATAGTTGGAATAGTAATTGTAGTAAGAGAAATAGCAGTGGTAGTAGAAGTAGTAGTAGTAGTGGCAGTGGTAGTATCAGTAACAACAGCTGCAGTAGTTGTAGCCATAGCAGCAATAGTAGTAGTTGTAGTAGTAGTAGTAGAAGTAGTAGTAGTAGCAGTTGCTGTAGTTGTAGTAGTAGCAACAATAGTGGTAGTAGTAGCAGCGGTAGCAGGAGCAGTAGTACTAGTATAGTAGTAGTTATAGTAGTAGTAGTAGTAGTAGTAATAGTAGTAGTAGTAGTAGTAGAAGTAGTGTTAGTCGTTATTGCAGTAATAGCAGTAGTAGGATAAGTAGTAGTAGACGTAGTAGCAATAGTAGTAGCAGAAGTAGTAGTAGTAGGATTAGTAGTAATAGCAGCAGCAGCAGTAGTAGTAGTAGTAGTAGTAGTGATAGTTGTAGTAGCAGTAGTAGTAGTAGCAGTAGTAGTTATAGTAGTAGTACTAGTAGTAGTAGTCGTCGTAGTAGTAGTAATAGCAGCAGTAGCAGTAGTAGTAGTAGTAGCCGTACTAGCAATACTGGTAGTACTAGCAACAGTAGTGGTAGTAGCATTAGTAGTGCCAGTTCAAGTAGGAGAGGAGTAGTAGTAGTAGTAGCTATTGTAGTACTAGTAGTCATAGTACGAGGTGCTGTAGTAGTTGTAGTATTTGTAGCAATAGTAGTAGTTGTAGATGTAGTATTAGAAGGAGTAGTAGTAGGAGATGTAGTAGTAGTATTAGTAGCAGCAGTAGTTGTAGCAATAGTAGTGGTGGTAGTTGTAGTACTTGCCACAATAGTAGTACTAACAACAGTAGTAATGGTAGTTGTAGTAGTAGTAGTAGTAGCAAAAATAGTAAAAGGAGAAGTTGCATTTGAAGCAGTGGCAGTATTAGTTGTAGAAGTAGTATTAGTAATAGAAATAGCAGTAGTAGTAGTGGTAGTAGCAGTAGAAATCACAGTTGCAGTAGTTGTAGTAGCAGTAGTAGTAGTAATAGTTGTAGCAGTAGTAGTTGTAGTAGTAGTAGCTCCAATTGTAGCAAAAGTTGTGTTAGTAGGTGTAGTAGTCGTATTTGTATTAGAAACCGCAGTAGCAGCTGCAAATGTTGTAGCAGTTGTAGTATTAGTAGCAGTAGTTGTTGTTGTAGTACTAATAGCAAAGAAAGTAGCTACTATAGTAGTAGAAGAAGAAGTGGTAGCATTGGTAGTAGGAGTATTAGTAGTAGTAGTTGTGGTTGTAGTATTAGTAGAAGGCGGAGTAGTAGATGTAGTAGCAAGTGGTGTAGTAGTAGGAGTAGGAGATGTAGTAGTAGTTGTAGTAGTAGTAGTGGTAGTAGTAGTAGCAAAAGTAGTAGTAGTTGTAGTAGTAGTAGGAGTAGCAGTAGTGGTGGTAGTAGTAGTAACAGTAGAAATAGCAGTATCATTAGTTGCAGTAGAAGTACTAGTTGTAGTATCAGAAGAAAGAGTAGTCATAGTAGTAGTAGCCGTAGTAGTGGTTGCTGTAGTTGTGGTAGTTGTAGTAATAATAGTAGTAGCAGTAGTAGCAGAGTTAGGAGTAGTCGTAAAAGTAGTAGTAGCAGTAGTAGTAGTAGCCGTAGTTGCTGTAGATGCAGTTGTAGTAGAAGTAGTTGTTGTCGCAGCAGAAGTCGTAGTATTAGTAGTAGTAACAAAAGTAGTAGTAGTAGTAGTAGTAGTAGCAGAAGTAGTAATAACAACAGTACCTGACACAATATTAGCAGTAGTAGTAGAAGTAGCAGTAGGATAGTAGCATCAATAGTAGTAGAAGCTGTAGAATCTGTTGTTGCACTAGTAAAGGTGGGTCTGGCAGTAATAGTAGGAGCAGTAGTAGCAATAGTAGGAGCTACAAAAGCAGCAGTTGAAGTATTAGTAGTTGCAGTAGTAGTAGTGTTTATAGTAGTAGATTTTGGAGGAGGAGGAGTAGTAGTAGTAGTAGTAGTAGTCGTAGTAGTAGTAATAGTAGCAAGAGTAGTAGTAGTAGAAGAAGTATTAGTAGTTGTTGGAGTAGTATTAGTAGTAGTAGTAGTAGTAGCAGTCATAGTAGGAGTAGTTGCAGTAGTAGAAGGAGCAGTAGCAGTAGTAGTTGGAGTATGACTTGCAGATGCAGTCGTCGTAGTGGTAGCAGTAGTAGTAGTAGTTGTTGTAGTAGTACTGGTAGCTGCAGTACTATTAGTAATAGTTTTGTAGTAGTAGTTGTAGTAGTAGTTGAAGCAGCAGTAGTAGCAGTAGCAGTAGCAAAAGTAGTAGTAGTAGTGGCGATAGTAGTAATTGTACTAGTAGCAGGAGAAGTATTAGTAGAAGTAGTTGAAGTAGTAGCAGTATCAGTAACAATGGTAGCGGTAGTAGTAATAGTGGTAGAAGTAGTAGCATTAGTAGTTGCAGTAGTAGTAGTAGAAGTAGTGGCAGAAGTAGTAGTAGCCGGAGAAGAAGTAGCAGTATCAATAGTTGTAGTTGTACTTGTAGTACTGGTAGTATTCATTGTATTAGTAGTAGTAGTAGTACTAGCAACAGTAGTAGTGGAAGTAGTAGTAGCAACAGTAGAAGCAGACATTGTAAAAGGAGAAGTAGTGTTTGAAGCAGAAGCAGTAATAGTTGCAGTAGTAGTAGTGGTAGTAGTAGCAGTAGAAGTCGCAGTTGCAGTTGTTGTAGTAGATGATGTAGTAGTAGTAGCTGTGGAAATACACGCAGTAGTAGTAGCAGTAATTTTGGTAGTAGTATTAGTGGTAGTACTACTAGTAGTAGTAGTAGTAGTAATAGTAGTAGTACTAGTAGAAGTTGTAGTAGTAGTGGTAGTACTAGTACTAGTAGTGGTTGTAATAGTAGCAAAAGTAGTGGTAGTAGCAGCAGTAGTAGTAGTAGTAGTAGAAACAACCATAGTAGATGTAGAAGTAGTAGTTGTAGTAATATTAGTTATGGTAGTAGTGGCTATAGTACCAATAGCAACAGAATTAGCCGCAGTGGTGGTAGAAAAAGTAGTAGTAGCATTAGTATTAGGAGTATCAGAAGTAGCAAAATTGGCTGTCGTAGTTGTAGAAGTAGGAGTAGTAGTAGTAGTAGCAGGTGCTGTAGTAGTAGTAGTAGTAAGCGAAGTTGTAGTATACGCAGTAGTAGTAATAGTAGCAGTAATTGTTGTTGTAGTAGTAGTAGTAGTGGTTGCAGTAGTAGCTGAAGTGGCAGTAGTTGTAGTAATAGTAGTAGTAGCAGTTCTAGCAATAGCACTAGTAGTAGTAATAGTAGCAGTAGTTGAAATAGAAGTAGTAGTAGGAGGAGAAGTAGTAGTAGCAGTAGAAGAAATAGTAGTCGTAGTAGTGGTAGCAATAATAGTCGTAGTAGTAGTAGTAGTAGTAGTAATTTTAGTAGTAGTTGTTGTTGTATTAGTAATAGTAGTAGTAGTAGCAGCAGCAGCAGCAGCAGTAGTAGTAGTAGTAGTAGTAGTAGTAGTAGTGGTGGTAGCAGCCGTAGTAGT
Source organism: Trichopus zeylanicus subsp. travancoricus (assembly GCA_005019695.1). NCBI lineage: Eukaryota > Viridiplantae > Streptophyta > Magnoliopsida > Dioscoreales > Dioscoreaceae > Trichopus > Trichopus zeylanicus. The sequence goes on along the minus strand of RXID01021414.1, from coordinate 84,547 downwards.
TGTATTGGTAGCAGCAGTTGTTGTATTAGTAGTAGCTGAAGTAGTAGTAGCAGTAGAAGCAATAATAGTTGTGTTAGTAGGAGTAGTAGTAGTTGGAGAAATAGTAGTAACAGCAGAAGCAACAGGAGTTACAACAGCAATAGTCGTAGCAGTAGTAGAAGTAGTTGTTGTTGTTGTTGTTGTAGTAGCAGTAGAAGTAGTGGTAGTAGTAGTAGTAGGAGGAGTAGTTACCGTTGTAGCTGTTGTAGTATTAGGAGTAGAAGTAGTAGTAGCAGTAGAAGTGATCAGGGCAGTAGTAGAAGTAGTTGTAGTAGCAGAAGTAGTCATAGTAGTAGTAGCAGTAGTAGTGGTAGTCGTGGTAATAGAAGTAGTAGTAGCTGTAGTAGCAGTAGTAGTCATAGTAGTAGCAATAGTAGCAATAGTAGCAACAGTAGCAGTAGTAGTTGTTGTTATAGTAGTAGTAGCTATAGTTGTAGCCGTATGGGTAGTAGAACCAGAAGTAGTAGGAGGGGAAGAAGTAGTAGTTGTTAATGTAGGTGAAGTAAAAGTAGTGGTAATAGTAGTAGAAAAAGTCAGAATAGTAGCAGTAGTAGTTATAGTAGTAGTATTAGTAGTGGAAGTAGTTGTAAAAGTAGTTGTAGTAGTAGTAGTAGAAGTTGCAGTAGTAGTAGAAGTGTTAGTAGAAGCAGTAGTATTTATTGTAGTAGTAGCAGTAGCCGAAGTAGCAGTAGTGGTAGTAATAGTAGTAATAGTATTACCAGTTGCAGCAGCAGTAGTAGCAGCAGTTGCAGTAGTAGTAGCAGTCAAAGGAGTAGCGATGTAGTAGTAGTAGTAGTAGTAAAAGTAGTAAAAGTTGTAGTAGAAGGAGAAATAGTCGTCGTATAAGCATCAACAACAACAACAGCTGCATTAGTAGTAGTAGTAGCAATAGCAACAACAACAATAGTAGTAGTAGTGCTAGTAGGAGTAGTAGTTGTAGTAGTTTTAGTACCTGTAGGAGTAGCAGCAGTAGTTGCTGTAGTAGTACAAGTAGCAGTAGTAGCAGCCGTAGTAGTAATAGTAGTAGTAGCAAAACTAATAGCAGTAGCACTAGTAGTAGTAGTAGTAGTAGTAGTAGCAGCAATTGTAGCAATATTACTAGCAGTAGTTGTAGTAGTAGAAGTAGGAGAAGTAGTAGAGCAGTAGTAGTAGTGCAAGTAGCCACATGTGTAGTAGTAGTAGCAGGAGTTGCAATAGTGCCAATACTAGGAGAAGTAGCAGGAGAAGCTGTATTAGTGGTAGCAGTAGCAACAGTGGCTGCAGCAGCAATAGTAGTAGTTGTAGTATTAGAAGTAGTAGTAGTAGTGGTGGTAGTAGTTGTGTCATAGTAGTAGAAGTAGTTGTTGTAGTAGTAGACGTAGTAGTAGCAGTTGTGGTAGTAGCTGTCGTAGTAGTAGTAGTAGTAGTAGTAGTAGTAGTATTAGTAGTAGTAGTAGTAGTAGTAGTAGCAGTAGTAGTAGTAGTAGTAGTAGTAGTAGTAGGAGCAGAAGTAATAGTAGCAATAGTAGTAGCAGAAGTACTAATAGCAATTGTAGTAGTAGTTGTAGTAGTAGAAGTAGTAGCAACAGCAGCAGTAGTAGTTGTCGAAGCAGCAGTAGTAGCGGTAGTAGTCGTAATACTAGCAGTAGTAGTAGCATTAGTAGTAGAAGTAGTAATAGTAGTAATAGGAGTAGACATAGTGATAGTAGTAGCAGTAGCATTAGCAACTGCAGTAGTAGTAGCTGTAGCAGTAGTAGTAGCAACAACAGCATTAGTAGTAGTAGTGGTGTTCGTAGTAGTAGAAGTATTAGCAGTATAAAGAGTTGTAATACTATCAGTAGCAGTTGTAGAAGTAGTAGTAGGCGTAGTTGTAGTAGTTGCAGAAATAGAAGTCGTAGTAATAATTGTAGTAGTAGTAGTTGTTGTTGTTGTTCTTGTAGCAGTAGTAGCATGAAGAGTAGTAGTAGTAGTAGTAGCAGTAGCTGCAGCAGAAGCAGTAGTAGTAATAGTAGTAGTAGTAGTTGTTGTAGAATTAACAATAATGATAGTGGTAGTTGTAGTAGTAGGTGTAGTAGTAGTAGTAATAGTAGTAGTAGTAGAAGTAGTAGTTGTAGTAGTAATAGTAGCAGCAGCAGCAGAGTAGTAGTAGTAATAGTAGCAGTAGTAGTTGTTGTTGTTGTACTAGTAGTAGCAGCAGTAGTAGTAATAGTAGTAAAACTTGTAATAGTAGTAGTTGTTGTTGTAATAGGAGCAGTAGTAGTAACAGTAGTAGCAGTAGCAGTAGAATTATCAAAAGCAGCAGCAGTAGAAGTAGCAATAGTAGTAGATCTAATAGCAAGAGGAGTAATAGGAGTAGTGGTGGTGGTGGTAGTAGCAGCAGAACTATTAGTAGTAATTGCAGTAGAAGTTGTAGAAGTATTTGTTGTACTACCACTAGTAGCAATAGTAGAATTAGTAGTAGTAGTAGTAGTTGTTGTTGTTGTTGTTGTAGCAGTAGTAGCAGTAGGAGGAGTAGTAGTAGGAGCAATGGTAGTAGTCGCAGTAGTAGTAGTTGTGTAATTAGTAGTAGGAACGGCAATAGTGCTAGTAGTAGTAGAAGCAGTGGTGGTAGCAGTAGCAGTAGTAATCATAGGAATAGCAACAATAGGAGTAGTTGTAGCAGCAGTAGTCATAGTAATTGTAGTACCTGGAGTGTACTACTATAAGTAGCAACAGTAGTAGCAGAAGTAGTAGTAGTAGTAGTCGTAGTAGTATTAGCAGCAGTAGTAGTAGAAGAAGCAATTCTAGCAGTAGTAGTTGTAGTAGTAGTGATTGTAGTGGTACTAATAGTAGTAGTGTTAGTGAAAGTAGTACTAGTAGCAACAGAAGTAGAAGTAGTTGAAGTGGAAGTAGTAGTAGTAACAGTTGCAGTAGGAGTAGTAATAGAAGTAGGAGGAGGAGGAGTCGGTGTAGGAGTGGGAGTAGTAGTAGGAGCAATAATATTAGTAGTAATAGTAGTAGTAGTAGTAGTAGGAGTGGCAACATAAGTAGTAGCATTTGTTGCTATAATAGTAGAGGTAGCAGTAGCAGTTGGGGTAGTAGTAGTAGTAGTCGTAGTAGTAGTAGTAGTAGCAGAAGTAGTTGTTGTAGTAGTAGAGGTAGTGGTAGGTGTAGCAGTAAGAGTAGGTGTTGGAGTAGAAGTAGTCATAGTAGTAATAGCAGTTGTAGTAGTAGTAATAGTAGTAGTAGTAGCAATAAGAGTAGTTGTAGTAGTGGTAGTAGTATTTGCTATAGGAAAGTAGTTGTAGTAGTAATAGTAGAAGTAGTAGTAGTAGTAGTAATTGTTGTAGTAGTAGTTGTAGCAGCAGCAATAGTAGTAGTAGTAGTTGTAGTAGTAGTAGTAGTAGCAATTGCACTAGTTGTTGTTGTAGTAGTAGTAGTTTCAGTAGTTGTAATAGTAGTTGTTGTTGGAGTAGTAGCAATGCTAGTGGTAGTAGTTGTGGCAGTTGTGTAGTAGTAGTAACAGTAGTAGCCAAAGTAGTAGCCGTAGTAGTAGTAGAAGTAGCTGTAGTAGGAGTTGTGGTAGTAGTAGTAGCAGTATTAGAAGTAGAAGTAGAGGCAGTCTCAGTAGTAGTAGACGTAGAAGTATTAGTAATAATAGTAGTAGGAGTAGTAGTAGAAGAAATAATAGTCATAGTAGTAATAGTGGTAGTAGCAGTAGTAGTAGTTGTTATGGCAGCTGAAGTAGTAGTAGCAATATTACTAGTAGTTCTTAAGGTAGTAGTAGCAGATGTGGTAGTCGGTGGCGAAGACATAGTAGTATCAGTAATAATAGTAGTAGTTGTAATAGTAGAAACAGTTGTAGTTGCAGTATTAGCAGTGGTAGTAGTAGTCGGAGTAGTAGTTGTAGCTACAGTAGTACTTGCAGTTACTGTAGCAGTAGCAGTAGCAGTAGTTGTAGTAGCAGCATTTGCCCTGATTGTAGCAGTAGTTGTAGCAATAGTAGTAGTAGTAGCAGCAGTAGTAGTAGTAGTAGTAGTAGTAGTAGTAGTAGTAGTAGTAGTAGTAGTAGTAGTAGTAGTAGTATTAACAGTAGTTGCCGTAGTAGCAGTAGTAGTACTAGTAGTAGTTCGCATAGTAGCAGTAGTAGTGTTAGGAGGAGTAGTAGTAGCAGTAGCAGTAGAAGTAGTAGTAGTAGTAGTAGTAGGTGTAGTAGTTGTATTAGTAGTAGTAGTAGTTGTTGTTATTGTTGTACCAGTAGTAGTAGTAGCTATGGTGAAAGAAGTAGTAGTTGCAGTAGCAGTAGATGTAGGAGGAGTAGTTGTAGAAGCAGTAGCAGTCGTAGAAATAGTAGTAGTTGTAGTAGTAGTAGTGGCGGTAGCTGTAGTTGTAGTAGCAGCAGTAGTAGTGGCAGTAGTTGTGGTAGGAGAAGTAGTAGCATTTCTTTTTTAAGGAGAAGAACTAGTAGTAGTAGTTGTAGTAGTAGTTATAATAGTTGTGCTAGTAGTAGCAATAGTTATAAAAGTAGTTGTAGAAGTAGTAGTTGTAGTAGTAATAGTAGTAGTAGAAGCATTAGTAGCTTCATTAGTTGCGATAGTTGTAGTAGTAGTAATAATAGTGTTAGCAGTAGCAATATTGGTAGTAGTGGAAGTAGTAGTAGGAGTAGCAGTAGAAGCCGTACCAGTGTGGTAGCAGTAGAAGCAATTGTAGTAGTAATAGTAGTAGGAGAAGTCATAGTGGTAGCAACAACAACAACAACAGCCACAGTAGTACTATTTGTAGGAGTAGTAGGAGTGGTATTGGTAGCCACAGTAGTAGTACTAGTAGTAGTAGTAGTAGTGGTCACAGTAGCTGTAGTAGTAGTTGTAGGAATAGCCATACTACTACTACTAGTAGTAGTAGTTGTTGTAATAGTTGTAGGAGTAGAAGCAATAGTAATAATAGTAGTATTATGAGAAGTAGTACTGGTCGTCGAAGCAAAAGCAGTAGTAGTGGTAGAAGTAGTAGCAGTAGTTTGAGTAGAAGTAATTGTAATAGTGTTAGTAGCAGCAGCAGCAGCAGAAGTAGTACTAACAATACTACTAGTCGTAGCAGTAGTTGTTGTGGGAAAAGTAGTAGTAGTGGTCATTGTAGGAGTAGTAGTTGTAGTAGTAATAATAGTAGTAGTATTAGTAGTAGTAGTTATTGTTGTTGTAGTAGTAGTCATAGCAGTAGTAGCCGTAGCTGTTGTAGTAATAGTAGTAGTAGTTGGAGTAGTAATAATAGTAGTAGTAGAAGCAGTAGTAGCAGAACTACTGGTAGTAGTAGCAAATGTAGTTGTCATAGTTGTTGTACTTGTAGTAGCGTAGTAGCAGTAGGAGCAGTAGCATTAGTAGCGATAGCAGCAGTACTAGTAGTAGTAGTAGTTGAAGTAGTAGCAGTAGTACCAATAATAGTAGCAGTAGTAGTTGTAGCAGAAGTAGCAGACTTAGTAGTAGTATTGGTAGTAGAAGTAGTAGCAGTATAGTTGCAATAGTAGTAGTAGCAGTAGTAAAAGTAGTTGGAGATGTAGTTGTAATAATTATAGTACTAGTAGTAGCAATAATAGCAATAACAGCAGCAGTAGTAGTAGGAATAGTAGCAGCCGTAGTAGCGGGAGAAGCAGTATCAGTAGTAATAGTAGCAGTAGTAGCATTGGGAACAGTAGTAGTAGTCGTAGTAGTAATGGTGGTAGAAGTAGTAGTAGTGGTTGTCATAGTAGTAGTAGTAGTAGGGGTAGTAGTAGTAGTGTTAGTATTAGTAGTAGTAGTACCAATAGTAGGAGGAGTAGCAGTAGCAATAGTTGTACTAGTTGTAGAAGAAGTAGTAGTAGTACTAGTAGTAGCAGTGGTTGTAGTAGTAGTAGTATCAGCCGCTATAGTTGTTGTTGTAGTAGTAGAAGTCGTTGAAGTAGTAGCACTAGTAGTAGTAGAAGTAGTAGTTGTAGGAGTAGTAGTAGGAGTAGTTGTTATAGATGTAGTGGTAATAGTAGCAGTTGTAATAGTAGTAGTAGCAGTAGTACTAATGGTTGTAGTTGTAGGAGGAGCTGGAGTAGGGCTAGTAGTTGAAGTAGGAGTTTGTGTAGGAGTCATAATAGCAGCAGTAGTATTAGTTGCAGTAGTAGTAGTAGTAGTCGTAGTAGTAGTGGTACTAGTAGTTGTGGTAGCGGCAATAGCTGCAGCAAAAGTAATATTAGTATTAGTGGTTGTTGTTGTAGTAGTAGTAGTAGTACTAATTGTATTAGTAGAAGTAGTAGTAGTTGTAGTAGTAGTAGCAGTACTAGTAGTAGTAGTAGTTGTCGTAGTAGTAATAGTAGCAATAGTAGTAGGAGTTGTAGTTGGAGTAGCAGTAGGAGCTATAGTTGCCGATGTTGTGGTAGCAGCAACAGCATTTGTTGTAGTCGCAGTAGGAATTGGAGTAGGAGTAGGAATAGCTATTGTCGTAGTAGTAGTAGTAGTTGGAGTAGTAGTAGTAGCAGTAGTAGTAGGAGTTGGAATAATAGTAGACTTAGTTGTGGTAGTAGCAGCAGCAGCAGCAGTAGTAGTAGTAGTAGTCGTACTAATATTAGTTGTATTAGTATAAGTAGTAGTAGTAGTAGTATTAATATTAGTAGTAGTAGTAGTAGTAGTAGTAGTAGTAGTAGTAGTAGTAGTAGTAGTAGTAGTAGTTCTAATAGTAGCAGCAACATTAGTTGTAGTATTAGGAGTGTTGGGAGTAGTAGTAGTAGTAGTAGTAGGTCTAATAGTAGCAGCAACATTAGTTGTAGTATTAGGAGTGTTGGGAGTAGTAGTAGTAGTAGTAGTAGGAATAGAAGTGTTTCTATTAGTAGTCGGAGTGATAGTAATAACAGCAGTTGTAGGAGTCGGAGTAGTAGTGGTTTTTTTAGTAGAAGGAGTAGTAGTAATAGTAGTTGGTGTTGGAGTAGGATTAGAAGTCAGAGTAGTAGTGTTTGTTTTAGTAGTAGGAGTAGTAATAATAGCTGTAGGTGTTGGAGTGGGAGTAGTAGTAGGAATTGGTGTAGGAGTGGGAGTAGTTGTAGTAGTTGTAGTAGTAGTAGTACTGTTCTTATTAGTAGTAGTAGTCCCAGTAGTAGTAGTAGCTGCAATTATACTCGCAGTAGAAGTAGTAGTTGTTTTTGTTATAGTAGTAGTAGTAGTAGTTGTTGTTGTTATTGTAGTAATAGTAGTAATAGTAGTAGAAGTAGTTGGAGTAGGGGTAGTTATTGTAGTTGGAGTAGTAGAAGCATTAGGAGTTGGAGTAGGGGCAGTAGTTGTTGTGGTAGTAGCTGTAATTGTAGTAGTTGTTGTAGTAGTAGCTATTGTAGTAATTCTAGTAGCAGCAACAACAACAATAGTAGTAGTAGTAGTATAAATTGTAGCTATAGTAGTAGTAGTAATCGGACTAGGAGTATTAGTAGTAATAGTAGTAGTAGTAGTAGTAGGAGGAGGAGGAGGAAGAGGAG
>RXID01021414.1:0-76742 GCA_005019695.1 Trichopus zeylanicus subsp. travancoricus | reverse complement strand
GTAGTAGTTGTTGTTGTTGTTGTTGTTGTTATTGTTGTAGTTGTAGTAGTAGTAGTAGTAGTAGAAGTAGTTGTAGGAGTAGTCGTTGTATTAGTAGTAGACGTAATATTAGTAGTAGTGGTCGTTGTTGTTGTTGTTGTTGTTGTTGTAGTAGCAACAGCAGTAGTTCTTGTAGTTGTAGTTGTGCTAGAAGTAGCAATAGTAGTAGCAGTACTAATAGTAGTAATAGTCGTCGTAGAATCAGTAGCAGTAGTAGTATCAAAAGTTGTCGGAGTAGTAGTGGTAGTGGTTGTTGTTGCAATAGTTATATGAGTTGTAGTAGTAGTAGCAGTATTAGTAGTAATAGACGTCGTAGTAGCAGCCACCGCATTCGTAGTAGCAGTTGTGCGTAGTATTAGTAGTTGTGTTGTTTGTTGTTGTTGTTGTCGATAGTAGTAGTCGTAGTAGTCGTCGTCGTAGTAGTAGTGTAGTATTAGTAGTAGTAGTAGTAATAGTAGTGGTAATAGAAGTAGTAGAAGCAGGTGTAGTAGTAGCAGCAACATGAGTAGAAGTAGTATCAGAAGTTGTCAGAGTAGTAGTTGTAGTTGTTGTTTTAGCAGCAGCAGTAGTAGTAGTAGTAGTAGTAATGGAAGTAGTAGTAGCAATAGTACTAGTAGTAGCAGCAGCACAACAGTAGTAGCAGTAACAACAATAGTAGTAGTGGTAGTAATATTTATAATAGGACTAGTAGTAGTACCACTAGGAGTAGTATTTGTTGTTGTTGTAGTAGTAGTAGTAGTAGCGGTAGTAGAAGAAGAAGAAGAAGTAATTATAGTAGTCATAATATTGGAATTAGTAGGTAGTAGTAGCAGAAGTAGTATTAGCATTAGTAGTAGTACTAGCAGGGGTAGTAGTAGTAGTAGTTGGAGTTGGAGTAGTAATAGGAGTTGTAGTAGGAGTAGTAGTCATAATAGTAGTAGTAATAGCTGTAGGAGTCAGTAGTAGCAGTAGTACTAGTATTAACAGTGCAATAGCTGCATTAGTAATAATAGTAGTAGTAGTAGTCGAAGTAGTAACAGTAGTTGTAGTAGTAGCACCAGCAGCAACAATAGTTCTACTAATAGTTTTAGTAGTAGTAGTAGTTGTAGTAGTAGTTGTTGTAGTAGTAGTAGTAGTAGTAGTAGCTGTAGTAGTAGCAGCAGAAGTAGTAGTAGTAGAATTAGTTGTAGGAGTAGTTATTGTAGTAGTAGTAGTAATATTAGTAGTAGTAGTTGTTGTTGTCGCAGTTGGACTGGAAGTTGCAATAGTAGTAGCAGTACTCGAAAAAGTAGTAGAGGTAGTCATAGTAGCTGCTGTTGCATCGGCAGTAGTAGTAGTGTAAGTTGTGGTGTATTAGTCATAATAGGAGGAGTAGTAGTAGTTGTTATCATATTAGTAGTAGTAGTAGGAGTCGTAGTAGTAATAATAGTAGTAGTAGTAGTAGTAGTAATAGTAGTAGTAGTAGTAGTAGTAGTAGTAGTAGTGGCAGTAGTGCAGTAGAAGCAGCAACAGTTGTAGCAGTAGTAGCTGTAGCAGCAGTAGATGTAGTTGTACTAGCAGTGGTAGTAGTAGTAGTAGTAGTAGTAGTAGCAACGGCAGTAGTAGTAGTCGTAGCCGTTGTTGTAGTAGTGGAAGTAGTAGCGGTAGTAGTAGCAGTAGCAGTAGTAGTTGTAGTAGTAATAGCAGTAGCAGTTGTAGTAGCAGTAGTCGGAGTAGTAGGAGTAGTAGTAGTAGTTTGAGTAGTAGTAGCCATAATAGTTGTAGTAGCTGTAGTACGAGTAGTAGTAGTAGAAGTAGTAGAAGTAGCAATAGTAGTGTTAGTAGCAGTAGTAGTAGTAGCAGTAGTAATCGTAGTAGTAGTGGTCGTGGTAGTAGTGGTAGTAGTACTAGTTGTAGTAGTAGTAGCTGTACTAGCAGCAGTAGTAGTCGGGGTTGGAGTAGGTGTGGTAGTAGGAGTAGTAGCAGTTGGAGTAGTGGTGGTAGTAGGAGTAGCAGTTGTTGTAGCAGTAGCAGTAGCGGTAGTTGTAGTAGTTGGAGTAGTAGTAGTTGGAGTACTAGTAGCAGAAATGGTTGGAGTAGGAATAGCAGTAGCGGTAGTAGTAGTAGTTGGAGTACTAGTAGTTGGAGTACTAGTAGCAAAAGTAGGAGGAGGAATAGTAGTAGCTGCAGTAGTACAGTATCTGTAGGAAAAGTAGTAGTAGTCGTCGTAGCATTTGTAGCTTTAGTAGTAGTAATTGTAGCAGTAGTAGTGTTAGCAGTCGTAGAAGTAGTAGCAGTAGAAGTAGCAGCGAAGTATTAGTAGTAGTAGCAATAGTAGTAGTGGTCGTAATAGGAGAGTTATAGTACTAGCTGTAGCTATAGCAGAAGTAGGACAATAGTAGTAATTGTTGTAGTAGTAGTTGTTGTCATAGTGGTAGTAGCAATTGCAGTAGTAGTAGTAATAGTCATAGTAGGAATGGAAGTAGGAGTAGTAGTAGCAAAAGTAGTAGTAGGAGTAGGAGTAGTTGGAGTAGAAATAGCAGGAGTAACAGTAGTGGGAGTAGGATTACGAATAGTAGTTATCACAGTAGTAGCAGTTGTTGTTGTTGTTGTTGCGGTGGTAGTAATCGGAGTAGTCGTAGTAGTAGCAGCAGTAGCAGTAGTAATAGTAGTAGTAGTAGTGGTAGCTGTAGCAGTAGTTGTAGTTGTAGTTGTTGTTGTTGTAGTAGTAGTAGTAGTTGTTGGAGTAGTAGTAGCTGTAGTAGTAGTAGCAGCATTAGGAGTAGTAGTAAGAGTAGCGGAAGTATCAGTAGTGGTAGTTGTTGTAGTAGCATTGGTTGTAGTAGTTATAGTAGTAGTTGTTGTAGAAGGTGTAGTATTAGGAGTAGGAGTTGTAGTAGCATTTGTAGTAGTAGTAGTAGTAGTAGTAGTAGTAGTAGTAGTAGTAGTAGTAGTAAGAGTAGTAGTAGCAGCAGTTATAGTAGTTGCAGTAGCAAGAGTAGTCGTAGCAGTTGTAGTTGTTGTAGAGGCAGTGGTAGTTGTAGTAGTAGGAGTATTAGTATTAATAGTAGCAGTAGCAGGAGTAGTAGTAATAAGTGTATTAGTTGTAGTTGGACAAGTGGTAGTAGTAGTAGCAGTAGTAGGTCTAGTTGTAATAGTTGTATTAGTTGTAGTAGTAGTAATAGTACTAGTTGTAGTAGCAGTAGCAGGTGTGGTAGTAATTGAAGTTTAGTAGTAGTTGTGGTACTGGTGTGGCAGCAGTAGTGCAAGTAGTAGTAGTAGCAGTAGTATTAGTGGTAGAAGTATAAGTAGTAGGAATAGTGGCAGCAGCAGCAGTAGTAGTAGTAATAGCAACAGTAGTAGTAGTTGCAGCGGCGAGAGTTGCATTAGCGGTAATAGTAGCAAAGGAGTAGCAATACTAGTAGGAGTAGTAATTACAGCAGTAGTATTAGTAATCGTAGTATTAATAGTTGTATTTATAGTAGTTATATTAATAGTTGTAGCAACAGTAGCAGTAGTAGTAGTAGTAGTGATTGTAGTATTAATAGTAGCAGTAGTAGTAGTATTGGTAGTAGTAGTCGGTGTGGTAGCCGTAATAGCAGTAGTAATAGTATTAGCAGTAGTAGTAGTAATAGTAGTTGTAGGAGCAACAGCAGTAGTAGCAGTAGTTGTAGTAGTAGCAGTAGTAGTTGCTGCAGCAGCAGCAGCAGCAATAGTAGTAATAGTAATAGTCATGGTAGTAGCAGCTGTAGTAGTAATAGCAGTCGTAGTAGTTGTAGTTGTTGTAGTAGTGGGAGTGTTAGGAGTAGTAGTAGTAGTTGAAGCAGTAGTGGTAGACGAAATAGTAGCAGAAGAGGTAGTAGTACTAGTAGTTGCAGCAACTGCAACAATAGTAGTAGCAGTCATAGTAGTAGTACTTATACGAGTAGTTGTAGGTGTAATGGAACTAGTAGTTGTAGGAGTAGTACTAGTGCTAGTAGTTGTGCGAGTAGTAGCAGTAATACTAGTAGTAGTTGTAATAGTAGTAGTCGTAGCCGTAGTAGTAGTAGCAGTAGTTCTAGTTGCAGCAGCAGCAGCAGTAGTAGTAGGACAAGTAGTAGTAGTAGCAATAGCAGAAGCAGTATCAGAAGTTGTAGCAATAGCGGTAATAGTAGTGTAGTAGAAGTAATAGTAGCAATAGTAGTAGTAGTGGTGGTGGTTGTAGTAGTAGTAGAAATAGTAGCAGTTGTTGTTGTAGCAGTAGTAGAAGAAGTGGTAGTAATAGTAGTAGTAGCAATAGCAGTAGTTGTAGCAGAAGTAGTAGTAACAACAATAATAGCAGGAGGAGATGTAATAGTAGTAGATGTTGTTATTGTTGTTGGAGGAGGAGTAGTAGTACTAGTATTAGAAGTTGTAGTAATAGTTGAATTAGTTGTTGTAGTAATAGTAGCAGTAGTAGTATAAGCAGCAGTAGAAATAATAGTAGTAATAATCGTAGTAGAAGTAGCAATGGTATCAGTAGCAATTATTGTGGTAGTAGCAACAGCAATAGTAGTAGCCGTTGTTGTAGTAGTAGTAATAGTTGTAGTATTAACAATAGTAGTAGCAGTAGTAGTGGAAATAGTAGCAGTAGTTGCCTTAATAGTAGTGAGAGTAGTAGCAGCGGCAATAGTAGCAGTAGTAGCAGTAGAAGTAGTAGCAGTGCTTCTAGTAGTAGTAGTATTAGTAGCTATCGTAGAAGTGGTAGGAGAAGTAGTAGTAATAGTCGTAGTATTAGTAGCGGCTGCAGAATCACTACTACTAATCCAACTCCTACCTGTGCTACTTCTACTACTATTCCTACTCCTACTACTACTATCACTTCTCCTACTACTCCTACTACTATTAATACCACTTCTACTACTACTGCTACTATTATTACTACTTTTATAGCTATTCCTGTTTTTGGTCCTACTATAGCTACTCCTGCCCTTGTTGTTGCTGCTGCTGCTATTACAACTTCAACTACTGCTATTGCTGCTACTTCTACTACTATTCCTACTACTACTAATACTACTACTGCTACTACTACTAGTCTTAGTACTACTTGTCTTACTATGACCACCACAACTACTACTACTACTGGTACTACTGCTGCTGTTGTTGCCACCACTACTACTACAATTGCTACAGCAACAGCTACTACTACTACGAATACCACTCATACTCTACTGCTTCTCCCACTACTAGTACTACAAATACTAATACAACTACAACTTGTTCTACGACTACTGCTGCTGCTACAGCTACTGTCACTACTACCACTATTACTATTACAATTGCTACTACTATCATTATTATAATTACTACAACTTCTATTATTCCTACTCCTACTCCTACTGCTGCTACTACTACTACTCCTACAACTAGTACTCCTACTGCTACTACTAATACAATGGCTACTACTACTTCTACTCCAACTCGTACTACTACTATAACTACTAATACTAATATTATTACTGCTACTACTACTACTACAACTGCAACTCATACTATTTGTGTTACTATAATTACCACTACTTACTACAACTACTATAACTATTAATACTACTATTACCACTACTACAACAACTACAAGTACAACAACTATAAGTATTACTCCTACTGCTACTGCTACAACAACTAATTCAACTGATACTACTACTACAGCTACTACACCTACTAGTATTGTTACTACTACTATTGCTGCTGCTACTATAACTCCTTCTGCTACTACGATTGCTACAACTATTACTACTATTACGACCACCACTACTACTACTACTACTACTACAACTACTACTGCTGCTGCTGCCACTACTACTACTTCTACTATTATTACAACAGCAACTACTACTTCTCCTTCTACTGCTGCTACTACGACTAATACTAAATACTACTACACTATTCCGCACCTCCTCGACTTTTACTACTTCTACTTCTAAATCGACCACTACTACTACACAACAAACACTACGCCTACTCACAACGCCCCAATTAGCGTATTACTACTCCTACTACCACTACAACACTACTCCACAACTACAAAAGACTACTATTATTACATTTTCTGCAACTAGTAGCTACTGCTAATTGTTGTTACTACTACTACTACTACTACTACTACTACTAATACTAATCTAATAACTCCTCCTCACCACTGCTACTACTTAGTACTGTTTGCGACTGACGAGACTGATTCAAACTAATACGACTAGACCTAACTACTAAGACTACCACTCCTAACTCTCCTATACTACAACCACAACTTTTGCTGCTCCTTTTACTACAACTGCTGTAGCAGCTACTACTGCTACTACTACTACTACTATGACTATTACTACGACTACTACTACTACTACAACAACAACTAGTACTACTAGTACTACTATAACAACTGCGACTACCGCTACTACTCCTACTACTACTAAACTACTACTACTAATGCTACTACTACTACTCCAACTTCTACTACTACTAATGCTCCTACTACTACTGCTACTACTACCAATACTGCACCTACTACTACTACGACTACTACTACTACTACTACTACAACAACAGCAACTACTACAACAACAATTGCTGCTTCTACTACTACTGCTACTACTACTACCACTACTACTATTGCTGCTACTGCTGCCACTGTAGCTTCTGCCACTACTTCCACAACTACCTATACCACTACTCTTGCTCCTACTACTACTCTTGCTACTATTACTACTCTTACTCCTACTCCTACTACTACTACGACTGCTACTCCTTCTACTTCTACTACTAGTTCAACAACAACTACTACTTCTACTACTTCTACTACTACTTTTACTCCAACTCCTACTACGATAATACTGTTGCTAATACTACTGCTACTTCTATAGGTACTAGGACTACTACTCCTATTACTACTATTACTACTGTTACTAATAATATTACTACTACTACTACTACTACTACAATTACTGCTACCACTCATACTATCACTTCTAATGCTATTACTACTACTTCTACTGCTATACCTCCTCCTCCTGCTACTACTGCTATTACTACTACTACAATTACTACTCCCACTCATATAATCACGTCTAATGCTACTACTACTACCACCACTACAACCACTACTTGTACTACTACTGCTACTACTACTACTATTGCAGCTACTATTCCTACTCCAACTCCAACTACTACTACTACTACTACTACTACACCAACTCCTACTCCTACACAACAACTACTACTCCTACTCCTACGGCTACTACCACTACTACAACTACTACTACTACCCTTTCTAGTATAACTGCAACTACTAGTGCCCCTGCTACTACTATTACTACTTCTATTATTGCTACTACTACTAACACTACAACAACTGCTACTACTGCTACTACTACTACAACTAAAACTACTACCACAACTACTTCTAGTACAACTATTGCGGCTGCTGCAACTGCTACAACAATAACTACTACTACTACAACTACTAATAAAACTCCTGTTACTGCTACTATTACTACACCTAGTACTACCACTACGCCTACCAGTACTTATGCTACTACTGCTGCTACCACTACCATGACTACTACTACTACTACTACTACTACTTAGTGCAACTACTATTACTACTACTACTACTGCTACTACTACTAGCGCTAGCACTAGTGCTAGTACTGAAACTTCTCCTACTACTACTGCTTCTACTACCACTACTACTACTTATTTTACTACTACTACTAATAATAATAATAATACTACTACTACTGTTAGTACTACTAGTGCTAGCAATACTACTGCTACTACTGCAACTACCACTTCTGCTACCAGTACTACAACTCTAGCTGCTGCTGCTGCTACTACTACTATTACTACTACTCATACAACTACTACGTTTGTTATTGCCACTACTGTTAGTACCCCTACTACTACTACAACTTCTATTGCTTCTACTACTATAACATCTGCTGCTGCTACTACTACTACTAAAGCTACTTTTACTACAACTGCCACAGTTGCTGCTTCTGATGCTATTGCTACTACTATTACTACTACAACTGGTACTACTATTTCTACTACTAATGCTATTACTACTACTACTGCTACTGCTACTGTGATTACAACTACTACTCCTATTCCTACTACAACTACTCTGGTTACTGCTTCTACTAATACTCCTATTCCTACTACTACTTCTGCTACTATGACAACCACTACTGCTACTGCTACTATAACAACAACAACAACTACTACTACTACTAACTAATACTACTACAACTACTGCTACTACTACTGCTACTACTACTACTAGTGTAACCAATACTACAACTACTACTACTGCTACTACTACTACTACTGCTACTGCAACTACTTCTACTAAAACTACTACTACTCGTACTACTATTGCTGCTGTTGTTGTTACTATCGCTGCTAGTAATACTACTACAACAACTAATAGTACTGCTACAACTACTACTACTAGTACCACTATACTACTTCGGCTACTACTATTGCCACTACTTCTAGTATTACAACCACTACTACTAGTACTACCGCTACAAAAACAACAACAACTACTACTATAACTGATACTGCTACTACTCCTACTACTGCAACTGCTACTACTCCTGCAGTACTAATACTACTTCGAGTACTGCTACTGTGACAATAGCTTCAACAGCTACTGCTACTGCTACTACCACTAGTGCTACTACTGCAACTACTATAGATACTATGACTACTACTAGTGCTACAGTTACTACTCGTGCTACAGTTACTACTCTTGCTACCACGACTGCGACTACTGCTGCTGCTACTATCACTACTTGTACTTCAACTGCTACTACTACTATTTCTAGTACCACTTCAGCTTATGCTACTACTAATGCTACTAGTTCTACTCCTCTAACTTTTGCTACTACAACTATTGCTACTTCAACTAATACTATTGCTGGTACTAATAGTATTACTGCTAATATTATTATTACTACTACTATTACTTCTACTACTACTTCTACTAGTTCTACAACTACAATTACGACTGCTACTGCTACTACTTCCGATACTTTGACTACA
Source organism: Trichopus zeylanicus subsp. travancoricus (assembly GCA_005019695.1). Lineage (NCBI taxonomy): Eukaryota > Viridiplantae > Streptophyta > Magnoliopsida > Dioscoreales > Dioscoreaceae > Trichopus > Trichopus zeylanicus. Next base: position 67,685 of record RXID01021414.1, on the reverse strand, counting down.
ACAACAACTGCTACTACTATGATTACTACAACTACTACTTCTACTACTACTACAACAATAACTACTACTGCTACTATTGCTACTGCTACTCCCTCTACTACTACTATTACCACTACTATATCGCACTACTACTACAACTACTGCTACTAGCACTACTACTACTCAGAAAACTACTACTATTACTATTACTAATACTACGACTACTACTACTACTACAACTATTCTTGTTGCTACTACTACTGCTGCTACTACTACCACTACTACTACTTCTGCTGTGACTGTTGCTATTGCTACAATAACTACTATTGCTTCTCCGACTACTCCTAGTACTGCTGCTACTGTGACTACTATTGGTTCTACTAGCCCAGTTACAACAACTACTACTATTGCTACTACTACTACCACTATTACTACTGCTACTATTACAACTAATACTTTTACTACTACTACTTCTGCTATGACTACTACTACTACTACTGTAACTGCTATAGCTACTACTGTAACTACTACTACTGCTACTTCTACTGCAACAACTACAGCTACCGAAGCTATTTCTACTACTACTCCAATTACTGCTTCTACTAAAACTACTACTAGTAATACTACTACTACTACCACTACTGCTGCTATTACTACTGCTACTACTAATACAACTGCCACTGCTATTATTACTACTACTACTACTACTACTATTGCTGCTACTACTACTACCACTACTACAACTAATATTATTACTACTACTGCTGCTACTACTGCTTCTGCTACTGCTACTACTTCTACTGCTACTACTACTACTACTACTACTACTACTACTACTACTACTACTACTTTTACTACTGCTACTTCTACTATTAGTACCACTACTACTTTTTCTGCTACAACTACTACTCCAAATACAACAACTACTATTGTTGTTCCTAATACAACTACTACTACTATTACTACTACTACAACTACTAATACTACCACTACTACTGTTGCTGTTGCTGCTACTACTTCTACTATTACTACTGCTACAGCTACTACTCCTATTGTTGGTACTACAACTAGTACTACTGCTGCTGCTCCTACTACTATACTTACTACATTGCTACTGCTACTACTGGTACTATTGCTACTACTACTACTATTGGTACTGCTGATACTGCTACTCCTCCTATAGCTCGTACTACAACAACTACTGCTAGCACTACTATAGCTACTACTATTGGTGCTACAACAGCTACTACTAGCACTACTATAGCTTCTACTATTACTGCCACTACTCCTACCGCTACTACTGCAACTACTGCAACAAATATTACTACTACAACGATTACTACGACTCCTACTTCTACTACTTTTGATACTACTAATGTTGGATCTGCTACTACTACTACTCTTACTATTATGACTTCTACTACTACTATTACAACAACAACTACTACTATTACTACAACAACAACAACTACTACTTTAATTACAATTGCTGCTGCTCCTGCTCCTAATTATGCTACTGCTACAACAACAATAATAACTACTACTACTACAACTACTACTACTACTCCTAATACTACTACTGCTTCTACTACTGCAACTACTGCTACTAATTCGATAATTAATATTACTACTACTATTACTACTATTGCTGTTGATACTTTCGCTACTATTGCTACTATTGTGGCTACTGTGACTACAGCCACTACACCTGCACAACTGCTACTGCTACTACTCTTGCTGCTGCTACAACTACTATTACTACTACTGCTACTACCAACACAACTAGTGCCACAATGACTACTATTACTACTACTATTGCTATTACGGCTGCTACTACTACTACCACTACTAGTTCTATGTTGGGTACTGCCGCTACTATTGTTGTTACTATTACTACTACTACTACAACTACTACAAGTACTAGTACTACTACTACTACAAAAAAGAAAAAAAAACAATTACTACTTCTAAAATGACAACTATTGCAACTACTGCTCCTTCTACTACTAGTCCTACTAGTAGCAATAATACAACCACTACTACTATTACTTCTTCTAATATTACTACCACTACTTCAGCTACTACTACTGCTACAACAACAAATAGAAATACTACTAGTACTTCAGCTATTACTACGACTGCTACTGTTGCTTCTACCACTACTACTGCTAATACTAATACTACGACTCCAACTATTACTTTTGCTACTACTATTATTGCTGCAGTATTGTTACTACTACTACTACCGCTACTACTCTAAGTACTATTACTACTACAAGTACTACGACTACTACTACTGCTTTTACAACAATAGCTTCTACTACTACTACAGCAACTACTGTTGTTGCTACTATTGCTACTACAACTACTGCTACTACTATAACTACAACTATGACTAATATTGCTACTACTGCTGCTACTACTACAACAACTAGTACTCTTACTATTACTGCTAATACTAATACTGTTACTACTGCTACTACTACTCCAACTACTGCTACAGTTACTATTGTTGTTGCTACTATTGCTATGACTACCACTACTACTGCTACTATTGCTGTTGTAGCTGCTACTGCTACGGCTACTACAAACACTACTACAACTACTATACTACTACTGCTACTGCTACTACTATTACAAATACTACTACTACTACTGCAACTGGTGCTACAGCTACTACTATTACTACTACTACAACAACTACTACCGCAACTACTATTACTACTACTATGACTACATCTCCTACACAGCTACTACTTCTACTACAAAAACTAATACTCCTACCACAGCTACTTTTGCTACTACTACTACTGTGAATACTACTGCTACTACTACCATTACTTCCACTATTACTACTTCTGCTACTAGTAGTTCTACTACTACTGCTACAACAGCTATTGCTAATACTATTACTACTACTGCTGCTGCTACTGTTACTATTCTACTGCTACTACTTTTACTACTACTGCTACTTCTACTTGTCCTACTACTACTGCGACTATTACTATTACTATAGCTGCTACTATTAGTACAACTACTGTAGCTACTACTACTACCACTGATTCTCCAATAATAACAACTACTACTACTTCTCTTATTACTACTACTTCTCCTACTACTACTACAACTGCTACTATTTCTACTTCTACTACTACTAGTACTACTAGTACTACTACTACTACTTCTACTACTGCTCCTGCTGCTACTACTACTACTACTACCTCTACTACAACCATTGCTTCTACTGCTACTACTACTACTACTGCTAAAGCTACTACTACCGCTACTACAACTACTTCTCATATTATGGCTACTACTACTGTTACTATTGCTAATACTACTATTGCTACTATTATTACGGCTATTGATACAACTATTATTATGGCTACCCCTACAACTATTATTATGGCTACAACAACTACAACAACTGCTACTACATCTACTACTACTCTTTACACTACTGCTACTGCTACTACTACTACTATTACCACTACTACTACCACTGCTACTAATTGAACTACTACCACAACTCCTCCTAATACTACTACCGCTACTACTGCTACTACTACGACTACAACAACAACTACTACTGCTATCATTGCTACTACTACTACTACTACTACCACCACCACTGCTATTACTTCTACTAGTACTACTACAACAACAACAACAACAACTACTACTACTACTACTACTTCCAGTACTACAACTACTACTGCTACTACTACTGCTAGTGCACTGCTATTGCTTTCGTTACTATTATTAGTGCTTTGCTACTGCTACTACATCTTATACAACAACTACTATGGCTACTGCTATAGCTGCTACTACTACTGCTACTGCTACTACTACTGCTACTGCAACTACTACTTCTGCAACAACTACTTACTACTACTTCTGCAAGAACTACTTCTACTACTACTACTGCTGCTGCTACTGCAACCACTACAACTACTACTACTATTTCAACTACTACTTCTACTACTGCTACTGCTACTGCTACTACTACTACTAACACTACAACTACTACTCCTGTAGCTACAACTATGACTAGTACTACTTCTACCTCTATGATGATTACTAATACTGCTACCACTGCTACTATAAGTGCTACTTCCTCTATTACAACAACTACTATATCTGCTACTACTTCTAATACTGATACAGCTGCTACTGCTACTACAGCTACTACTACTACTATTACTATTACTACTACTACTACTACTACTATTGCTGCTATTGCTGCTACTACTGCTACTACTACTACAACCACTACTGCAACCACTGCTACTATTGCTACTGCTACTACAACAACTACTATTGCTGTTGTTGCCGCCGTGACTACTATAATAGCTGCCACTTCAGCAATAGCTGCTTCTACTACTGCTACTGCTACAATTGTTGCTATTATTACTACTGCTTCTACAACTACTTCTGCTATAACTACCACAGTACCTACTACTTTTATTACTAGTTCAACTGCTGCTATTGCTACTATTTCTACTTCTACTACTACTACTACTAATAATATTGCTACTACTACTATTGCTGCAATAGCAACTATCACCACTTCTCCTACTACTACTGCTACTATTACTACAACTACTACTACTATTACTTGTACTACTACTACTTCTACGACTTCTACTATGACTACTTCAACTACTACTACTACTACGACTAGTGCTACTACTACTACTACTACTTTTCCTATTACTACTACTACTTCCATTGCTACTATTATTGGTACTACAACTATTGCTACTAGCTCTACCTCTACTACTGCTACTACTATTGCTGCTAGTACAACATAAGCAACAACAACAACAACAACAACTACTACTACAATTACTACTACTACTGCTACTACTACTACTACTACTACTACTATTACTAATATTGCTGCTACTTTACTACCACTACTAGTATTGCTACTACTGCTAATTCTACTATGCCTACTGCTGCTACTACTTATACTACTACTACCACTACAACTCTTGCTGCTATTGCTACTACTGTTACTACTACTACAACTACTGCTACTGCTACTACTGCTACTACTATTACTATTACTACTACTACTTCTACTGCTACTATTGCTACTACTACTAGTACTAATACTACTACTATTGCTACTACGACTACTTCTACTACTTCTGCTACTACGATTACTGCAACTAGTACTAATGCTACTACTACTACTTCTCCTATTACTACTACTACTACCATTGTACTACTACTATTGCTACTACTACTACTTTTACTTCTGCGACTACTACTATTGCTATTATGACTGCTACTACTACTACTACTACTACTACTACTACTACTACTACTACTACTACTTCTACTACAACTACTAGTACTACTACTTCTGCTACTACTCCAACAACTGCTGCTGCCACTACTACTACTAATAATTTTGCAACTGCTATAGCTGCTACTACTTCTACTCCTGCGGCTACTACAACTCCTGCTGCTATTGCTACTGTTGTTACAAATACTACAACTACTACAACAACTACCGCTACTACTCGTAATACTACTATTACAGCTACAGCTAGTACTACTAGAACTAATACTACTTCTACTACCACTACTATGACTACTTCTGCAACTTCTACTTCTCCTCCTCCTCCTCTTCCTATAAGTACTACTTCTCCTACTACTACTACTTCTACCAATGCTACAACTATTGCTATTACTACTACTGCTATTACTACTAGTTTTACTACTGACACTACTACTACTGCTACTATTTCTAGTCCTACTACTCCAACTACTAATACTGCTACTCCAACTACTACTACTACTACCACCACTACTATTGTTACTGCTACTACTATTACTACTACTACTTCTACTACTTTTCCTCCTCCTACTACTGCTACTATTACAGCTTCTCCTCCTACTTTAGCCATCACTACTTTTCCTCCTCCTACTACTACTATAACTACTATTACTATGACTATTGCTACAAATGTGACTACTGCAACTACAACTGCTACTACTACTACTAGCACTACTGTTGCTACTACTACTACTAACGCTACTACTGCTACTACTACCACTACTACTACTACTGTTACTGCTGCTACTACTACTACTATTGCTACTACTACTCCTCCTACTACTACTACTGTCGTATGACCACTACTGCTACTGCTACAACTACTACTCCTATTCCTGCTACGACTACAACTACAACTACTACTACCGCCACAGTACTCCAACTACTATTTCTACTACTGCTACTAATGCTACTACTACAATTACCACTAATACTGCTACTATCACTACTGCTGCCACTACTACTACTAATACTACTACTACCACAACTACTACTGTGGCTACTACTGCTCTACCACAACCACTTCGACTACTACAACCATAACCACTATTTCTGCGACTACTATAACTAATGTGACTATTGCTAGTACTACTGCTTCTACTAGTACTGCTACAACTACTACTACTATTGCTACTATTAATATTGCTAATACTAGAACTGCTATTACCGCGGCTAGTACTATTCCCACTACTACTACAACTATTACTTCAACTACTACTACTACAATTGCTTGTACCACTATTACGGCTACAATGGCTACTACTGCAACTACTACAACTATGTCCACTACTACTAGTACAATAACAACAAGAACAACTACTACTGCTACTAATACTACTACTATTACTACTACAACAACTCCTTCTACTACAACTACTGCTACTCCAGCCACTACTATTACTAGCACTGCAACTGATGCTTCTACTGCTAATACTACTATTTTTCCTACCACTGTTACTGCTATTATTCTGCTTCTACTACTACTGCTACTACAACAACAACTACTGCTGCTATTACTACAACAACAACAGTAACAACTACTACTACTACCACAATTACATCTACTACTACTAATACAACTGCAACTACAAATACTACTCCTCCTCCTACTACTACAGCTACAACAATTGCTTCTACTACCACCGCTTCTATGACCACTGCCACTACTACATCTACTACTACTGCTACTACTACCTTTATTACTATGACTACTACTACAACTACTACTTTTACAACAACTACTACTGCTACTTCTTGTATCACTACTGCTCCTACTACTACCACTGCTACCACTGCCACAACTACTATTGCTACAACTGCTCCTCTTACTACCACTACTACTTCTATTAATACTAATTCTACTACTTTGCCTACTACTACTACTACAACTACTACTACAACTGCAGCTACTGCTGCTACTGCTACTAATGCTACTACTGCCACTATTACTATTACTACGACTGTTGCTGCTACTACTACAATGACTACTACCACAACTATAGTACTACTGTTGCTGTTGCTACAACAACTACTACAACTTCTCCAACTACAACCATTGTAGTTGCTACTACTACTACTACTACCACCACCACTACATCTCCTGCTACTACTAGTACTTCTGCTACTACTACTATTGCTACAACTACTGATATTACTACTGCATCAACTACTACTACTGCTACTACTGCTACGACTGTTGTTATTACTTCTACCACTACTACTACAACTACTACTAGGAAAACTACTACTACGACTAAGACTACTACTCCTACTACTGCTACCACTACTAATACTATGAGTACCTATACCATTACTACTACTTCTCCAACTACAACTGCTACTATGACTACTACAACTACTACTATAACAACATCTACTACTGCTGCTGCTACTGCTACTAGTTATTCTTTTCCTACTACTACTACTACCGCTACGACTACAGCTATGACTAGAATTGTTATTACAACTACTGCAACTATAGCTATTGCAACTAATACTTCTATTACTACCACAACTACTACTACTGCTACAAGTACTACAACCATTACTACTACTCATATTAGTATAACTTCTGCTACAACTACTGCAACTACTACTACTGCGGCTACTACTATTGCTATTAGTACTGCTACTACGACTACTACTACTATTGCTTCTAGTACCGCAAGAACTACTACTACTGCTACTGCTACTACTGGTACTAATACGACTACTGCTGCTGCTACTGGTACTAACACGACTACTACTGCTGCTACAATAACTACTGTTGCTATTATTACTGCTACTACAACTGCTACTCCTCCTACTACTATTACTACAAATATTACTGCTACTATACTATTACTACTACTGCAACAATTACTACTATCATTGTCACCACTATTGCTACTGCTACCACTATCACTACTGTGGCTACTACTACTACTACTACTACTAATTCTACAACAACTACTATTACTACTACAATACTATAGCTACTACTATTGCTATTGCTTCTACAACTACTATTATAAAAAGTACTATGGCGACTACTTTTGCTACTACTACTACAACTACTACTACTACTACGATCACTACTACTACAACCACTACTATGACTATTGCTACTGCTACTACTATTACTACTATGGCTACTACTACCACTACTGTTGCAACAACTACTACTCCTACTACTACTACAATTACTACTACTACTTCTTTTATTGTTGTTGCCGCTACTACTGCTGCTACTACAACTAATAGTACTATTACTACAACTACAAATGCTACTATAGCAACTGCAAATACTACAACTATTACTAGTTCTGCTACAGCTGCCACAAAAAGTACAACTACTACTACCTCTACTACTATTGCTACTATTATTGCGGCTACTACGACTACTAATACTACCACTGCTGTGAGTACTGCAACTACTACTGCTGCTATAACTTCTATTACTACTGCTGCTGCAACTACTACTACTACTGCTACTTCTACTACTACTACTACCACTACCACTACTACTATGACTATTATTGTTGGTACTGCAGCTGCTGCTGCGACTACTACTACTACTACTACATCTCAAACTAGTACTACTACTGCTACCATTTCTACTACTAATACCACAACATCTACTACAACTAGTACTACCAATACTACTATACTGCTGCTGCTGCTGTTCCTACTACTACTCCTACTACTCCTACAACTACAACTACTACTCCTGCTGCAACTACTATTGGTTCTACCACTCCCACTACCACCACAACTACTACTAATACTACTACTATTACTACCACTACTGCTAATAGTACTAGAACTATTTCTCCAAATAGTGCAGCTACTCTTACTACAACTGTTACTACTACTACTACTACTACTACTACTACTAATACTACTACTACTACTAGTACTACATGTATTACTACTACTACTACTACTGCTACTAATACCGCTACTATTATTAATACTATTCTTGCAACTACTGCTGCTAATCCTGCTACTACTACACCTACTATTACTCCTACTCCAACGCCTACTTCTACTACTGTTCGTGTTACTACTACCACTCTTAATACAACTAAAACTACTACTGCTACTCTTGTTGCTACTACTATACTACTACTACCACTACTACTATTACTTCTACTACTACTACTACTACTACTACTACTACTATTACTATTTCGGCCGCTACTCCAACTACAAGTATGAATTCTACTGCCACTACTGCTGCTGCTACTACTCCTGCTACTACTACTACTAATACTACTCCAACTACTGCTACTACTACTCCTGCTCTTAATACTACTACTACTACTACTATTGCTCCCCCTAATACTCCTTCTACTAATTCAACTACTACAACAACTTCTACTACTACTACTACTACTGCTGCTGCTACAACAACTACTACTACTCTGATTACTTCTATTGCTACTACTATCACAGCTACAACTGCATCAACTTCTACTCCTACACCAAGTCCTACTCATAGTACTGCTACTACAACTACTACCATTAGTACTTCTACCACTACTACTACGACTACGATACTGCTACTACTGCTAATACTGCGATTTCTACGACTAATACTACTGCTACTAGTACTACTGCTACTATTACTACAACTACTACTATTCCAGTGCTACAACTACTACTACTATTACTACTACTACTACTACTACTACTACTACTACCACTACTGCCACTATTACTACTCCTACTTCTGCAACAACTACTACTTCTATTACTATTACTACTACTACTACTACTACTGCTGCTACTACTACTACTACTACCACTACCACTATTACTAGTAATACTATTACTACTACTATTACTACAACAACAACAACTACTCCTCCTCCTCCTCCTCCTACTACTACTACTACTATTACTACTACTATTACTACTAATGCTACTACCATTACTACTAGTACCACTATTATCACAACTGCTACTACGCCTACTACAACCATGGCCACTGCTACTACTACTACTATTACAACTACTACAAATACTACTTCTGCAACGCCTACTACCACTCCTACTAGAACACCTATGCCTACTGCTGGAACTACTAGAACTGCTACTAGTATTCCTACTCCTATTCCTACTACTACTGCTACTACTACTTATGCAACTACTACTACTATTACTTATGTCAGTAGTATAATTACTACCACTAGTATTACTACTGCTACTACTACTACTTCTTCTGTTACTTCCACTACTACAACTACTACTACTATTGCTGCTGCTACTATTTCTGCTACTACTATTGCTACTACTACTACTATTACTTCTGCTATTATTATTGTTGTTGTTGTTGCTGCTACTACCACTAATACTACTACTATTGCTATTACGACTACTGCTACAACAGCTGCCAATACTACTACTAATGTTACTACTACAATGAGTACTGCTTCTTCTACTACTACTGTTGAAAGAACTACAACTACTACCACCACAACTGCTACTACTTCTGCTACTGTTACTTCTACTACTCCTACTTTGACTATTGATACTACTACCACTATTAACAAAATTACCCCTAATCCGACCACGACTACTACTACGACTATTACTATTCTTACCACTCCTACTACTATTTATATTACTATTGCTACTACTTCTACTTCTACTATTGTTGTTGCCGCTGCCGTTGCTGCTACTACCACTAATACTACTACTACTGCTACTATTATTGCTACTACAGTAGCTAGTAATACTACTACTACTACTACTATTACTTTTACTACTACTGCTGCAAAAACTACAACTACTACCTACTACTACCGCTACTACTGTTAGTTCTACTACTATACTAATACAACGACTGTTGCTAGAACTACAACTCCGACTACAACTACAACTACTACTACTGCGGCTGTTGCTGCTACTACTACTACTACTACTACTTCAACTACTACTACTACTACAACTACAAATACTACAGTTGTTGCTGCTGCTGCGACTACTACTACTACCACTTCTACTACTGCTATTACTAATAATACAACAACTATAACAACAACTCCAACTACTATTAGAATTACTGCGTCTACTACGACTGCAACTACTACTACTTCTACTACCACTACATGTACTACTACTACTACTACTAGAGGCGCTACTACTACTACTACTACTATTGCTACTACTACTATGCAACTACTATTACTACTGCCACTACTAGTACCACTACAACTACTGCTACTATAGCTACCACTACTGCTCCTACGAATTCTTCTAAAGCTACTACTACTGTTACTATGACCCCTACTACAACTACTACTGCTATTACTACAACTACTGCTACTACATCTACTACTATTACTACTACCACCACCACCACTACTACTGGTACCACGACTACCACTACAATTACTACTCCCAATACTAGGAATACTAATTCTACTAGTACTTGTAGCACTACTACTTCTACTACTACTACTATTGCAACTAAGGCTATTGCTACTACTACTGCTATTAATGCTATTACTGCAACTTTTGCTACTACTACTACAATGACTAATATCAGTTCAACTACAACAATAATAACACCTACTACTATTACTATTGCGGCGACCAAAACTACTACCGCGACTACTACTACCACTACTTCAACAACTACAACAAATAATGCGACTACAATAACTACTACTGCTATTACTACTTCTGCTACAACTATTCCTTGCACTTCTGTTGCTCTTACTACAAGTAGTACTACTACTGTTATTGCTACTACTACTACTACTGTTATAAGTACTACTCTTGGTACTACTTCTGCAACTACTACAACCGATACAGCCACTACTACTACTACGACTACTCCTACTGCGACAACTACAACTACTACTGTGGCTACTATAGCTACAACTACTACTACTACTACTAATACTTCTGCTACAACTGTTACTACTACTATTGCTACTACAGCCACTACTACCGCTACTACTAATACTCCTGCTACTACTTCTACTACTACTACTACTATTAATATTACTATTACAAATGCAAGTACTACTACTACTACAACTGCTGCGGCTGATACTACTAGTACTACAACAGCAACAACTACTACCACCACCACCACTACTACTACCACTACTTCTACTCCTTATACTCTTGCTAGCTCTACTACTACTAGTACTACTAATACTACTACGACTGCTGCTGCTGCTACTACTACTACTACTACCCCTACTCCTACTAGTAGTCCTACAACAAATATTACTACTACTACTACTACAATTTCTACTACTACAAATTCCACTACTACAACAACAACTACAGCTACTGCAACCACAACAACAATAAGTACTACTGCAACTACTACTACTACTATTACAACTACCACTACTACTACTTCCACTACTATTGCAGCCACTACTACTAGTACTTCTACTGCTACTCTACTCTTGCTGTTGCTGCTACTGCTGCTACTAGTACTACTACATCTACTGCTACTGCGGCAACTATTACTACTACAATTACTATAACAATTACTACTACTTCTACTACTATTAATACTACTACTGCTACTACTACTATGTCTACCACTACTACTACTCCTGACACTCGAACTAATACAACAACTACTACTACTCCTACTATTATGATTATTACTTATACCACTGCTACTACTGCTGCTACAATAATAATGACTACTACTACGACTACTACAACTATTACTACTACTTCTGCTACTACTTCTACTACTCCTACTACCACTACTAGTACTTCAACTACAACTACAACTACTAATGTAACTACTAATGCTACTGCTACTACTACTACTACCACTACTAGTACTACTACTACTGCTACTAATTCTTCTATAGCTACTATTACTGCTACTATGACCCTTGCTAGAACTGCTACTACTACTAGTACTGCCACTACTAGTTCTACTGCTACTACTACTACTACTACTACTACTACTACTACTACTACTACTACTATTACTACAAATACTACTGTTACTACTACAACTATTACTACTACTGTGGCTACTACGACTGCTACTACTACTACTAGTACAACTATTGCTACTTATACTATTGATGCTACTACAACAACTACTTCTACTGCTACTAACACTGCTATTACTGCTACAAAAGCTCTGACTGTTACTACTTCTACTATTGCTACTAAAGCTATGACTGTTATTGCTCCAACTACTACTACTTATACTGCTGCCGCTGCCATTACTACTACTACTACTACTACTACTTATACTACTACTACTACCATTACTACAGTTTGCCCTACAACTGCAACTATTGCTGCCACTGCCACTACTATTACTACTAATACTACTACAACTACATATCCTACTAGTACTACCGCTATGACTACTACTACTATTGCTACTGCTATTACAATAACTGCTACTACTACCACTACTACTAAGACAACTCCTACCGCTACTACTACTCATAATGCTACTACTACTACTTCTACTACTATGACTATTGCGAATGCTGCTACTACTACTGCTAATACTACTTCTACTACGACTGCTACTCTACTACTATACTACTATGACTACTACTATGACTCTCACTCCTCCTACTATTGCTACTACTATAAATTCTATAGCCACTACTCCTCGTAATACTACTACTACAGCTGCAACTACTAATATGACTACTACAACTACTATGACAACTACAAGTTCTACAACTACTTCTATAGCTACTACTATGGCTAAAACTACTACAGCTAGTACTCATACTGCTGCAACTACAGCTAATGCAACAGCTACTACTACTATTGCTTCAACTAGAATAACTGCTACAACTATTACTACTACTATTACTACCGGTCCAACTACTACTACTACTACTACAACTACAACTATAACTGCTACAACAACTACTTTTCACACTACTACCACAACTACTACTACTACTGTTACTTCTACTACTACTACTACTACTACTACTACTACTACTAACACAACACTACTACTTCTACTTCAACTATTACTACTCTACTACTATTAAAGCTACTATTACTTTTGTTACACCTACTACTACTACTACGGCTACTATTGCTACACCTACTATTACTATTACTGCTACTGCTACTACTACTATTACTACTCCTCCTCATAATACTACTGCTACTATTGCGACTATTACTACTACTACGGCTACAGCTACTTCCACTATAGCTACTTCTACTACTACTACAACTATTACTACTACCACCACTCTTACTACTATTCACACTGATACTATAACTGCTACAACTCCTGCTACTGCTGCTACAACTGCAACAGCTACTACTAATTCTGCTACTACTTCAGCTTCACTTACTAATATTACAGCTACTGCTAGCATTGTTACGACTACAACTGCTGCTACTAATGCAACTACAACTACAATTGCCATGACTACTGCAACTGCTACTCTTGCTACTAGTACTATTATGGCAACAACTACGGGTACTACTATTACCACTGTTGTTGCTATTACTACTACCACGACTGCTACTGTTGCTACTACTACTACTGCAACTACTACTGCTACTATTTCTACTACTACCACCACCACTACTACTACAATAATAATACTACTACTACTGCTACAACTACTACAATTACTTCTGCTACTGTAACAATTACCACTACTACTGCTATAGCTACTACTGCTACTACTATAACTATAACTACAATAATAACTACTACTACTACTGCTGCTACTACTACAACTACAACTTCTACCAATACTACTACTACTGCTGCTGCTGCTGCTATTATCGCTACTATTACTCCTACTACAACAACAATAACTATTACTGCTACTATTACTCGCAATAACAACTAGTACTACGACAACTTACTACTATTGCTACTACTACTACTAACTACGACTACTACTACTACTATTACTAGATATTACTACTACTATTGCTACTACAACAACTGCTATGCCAACTACTCCTACTACAACTATGGCTGCTACTACTACTGCTATTGCCACTACTACTTATATTATCACTACTACTGCTACTACTATTATTATTACTACTATTACAACTACCCCTCCTACTACTACAGCAGCCACTACTACTATAGCTACTGCTACTACTCCGACAATTATCATTAATACTACTAATGCTACTGCTATAACTACTATAGCAGCTTCTATTATTACTATTACTACAACAACAACAACAACTACTACTACTACTATTGCAACTTATAGTTTTTCTACCACAACAACAACTGTCGCAACTGCTACTGCTACTACAAATACTAGTACAACAACTGCTACTACTGCCAATGCTAATACTCTTGCCATTACTACTACAGCTAATAGTTCTGCTACCATCACAACTGCTACTGGTACAACTACTGATACTACTGCTACTGCTGCTATTACTACTACCATTGCTACAACTCCTGCTACTACCACTACTACTACTACTCCTGCTAATAATACTACTACTACTACTCCTCCTCCTCGTACTACTACTATTGCTATAGCTAGTTTTGCTACTACAACAACAACAACTACTACTACTACTGCTACTGCTACTAGTACTAGAATCACTATTAATACTACTACTGTAGCTACTACTACTAAGGCTAATACTGCTTCTACTAGTACTACTTTTGCAACAACTACTACTACTATTACAACTACTACTACTACTACTCCTACTACTATTATAGCTATTATCACTTCCACTGCTGTGACTACTGCTACTCCAACTATTGTTACTATCACTACTACTACTACTCCTACTACTACTTCTACTTCTACTAATACTTTTACTACTACAACTACCACTACTTCAACTTACTACCAGCACTGTTACTATTACTGCTACTACTCCACATACTACTACTGTCATTACTACTTTTGCCACTACTAATACTACTACCACTACAGCTACTACAACTACTACTACTATTGCACTACTACTACTCCACTTCCTATTACTACAACTATTACTACTACTACCATTACTATCAATACTACTGCAACTGCTACAACAACTACTACTACTTCTATCACTACAACCACTACTACTTGCTTCAACTATGGCTGTTACTACTGCCACCACCACTACTACCACTACTATAACTATCACTACTAGTACTACTCCTATGACTACTATAGCTATTATCACTGCTACTATTACTACTACTATTCTCACTCCTGCTACTACTACTACTCCTTTTGCTACCACTTCTCTTAATACTACTACTATTGCTGCTCCTACGAATACTATTGCGGCTATTACTACTATTACTACCACTACCACTACTACTACTCCTCTTCCTCCTGCTGCTACTACTACTAGTACTACTACAACAACTGCTACTATTCCTTCTGCTACTAATGCTACAATCGCTACTGCTACTCCTACTAGAACGACTGCTACTGCTACTTCTACTGCTGCTGCTACTACTATAACTACTACAATAACTACTACTGCTACTACTACCACCACCCCACCACTACTACAAGTTCTATATCTACTACTACTCATAATACTACTACCACTACTACTACTACTACAACAACAACTACTATTACTACGAGTATTGCTAATGCTGCTACTACTACTGCTAATACTACTTCTACTTCTACTACTGTACTAGAACTGCAACTACTAAGATAGCTACTACTACTCTTACACCTCCTACTTCTGCTACTACCACAATCCTACTCCCACAACTGCTCATAATACTACTAATACTGTTGCAACTACTACTATTACTACGACCACAACTATAATAACTACAATTACTATTGCTACCGTGATAGCTACTACTATGGCTAAAACTCCTACTGCTACTACTACTAGAACTATTGCTACTATTGCTTCTACTAAAATAACTACTACAACTGCGGCTACTACACTATCTATCGTGACAACTACTACTATGACTGCTACTAATAATTTTGCTACAACTACTGCAACTACTACTTATCCTACAACCACTCCTACCACTACGGCTACTACTACTACAACTACTACTACTACTTCTACCACTACTACTACTATTGCTAATACTACAACAACAACTACTACTACACTACTACTACTATTGCTAATACTACAACAACTACTACTACACTACTACTATTACTACTACTACTGCTCCTAGTACTACTACTACTACTACTGCTATTTCTACTATTGCTACTATTGCTACTACTACTTCTGCTGCTACCACTACTATTACTACTACTTCTACCCCTATGACTACTACTACTACCACTACTATAACTACTACTACTACAACTACTACAATTGCTACTGCTGCACTTGTACTACTACTACTACTACTACTACTACTACTACTACTACTATTACTCCAATTACTAATACTACTAAGTATAACTACTTCTGCTACTACTACTGCTACTTCTACTAATGCTACCATAACTACTACTTCTACTACTATTACTGCCACTACAACAACAACAACTACTGCTGCTACTACTACTACTATTCCTACAACTGCTTCTACTCCAACTTTCACCATTGCTGCTACTGCTACTACTCCTACAACTATTACTACTACTATTATTGCTACTACTTCTGCTACTATCGGTACAACTACAACTACTATTACTATTACAACTATTACTGCTATTACTACTACTACTACTTGCCACTACTACTACAACTACTATTGCTACCGCTACTATGACTACTACTGCTACTACACCTATTATTGCTACTAGCACTACTACTACTACTACAGCCACTACTATTACTACCACTACTACTGCTACTCCTACTCCTACTACAGCTACTATCACTGTGCTACTGTCACCATAGCTACTCCAACAACCAGTACTGCTACTACCACTACTACTATTACTACTACTACTACTACAACAACAACAACAATAACAACTACTACTCCTACTCTCACTCTTGCTACTACAACTACTACTCCCACTCCTTCTGCTACCACTTCGCCTAATACTACTACTACTACAACTACTACTACTTCTGTTGCTACTACTACTATTACTACCACTATGACTACTACTACTCCTCCTCATCCTATGGCAACTACTATAGCTGCTACCGTGACTACTACTGCTACTATTGCTACTATTGCTTTTGCTAAAATAACAACTACAATTATGGATACTACAATGTCGATCGTGACTACTACTACTACTACTTTTGCTACAACTACTGCAACTACTAATGCTCCTACTACAGCTCCTACCACTATGACTACTACTACTATTGCTAGTACTACTACTTCTACCACTAGTACTACTACTATTTCTAATACTGCAACAATTACTACTACTACACCACTACTGCTGCTACTGCTGCTATTGCTACTATTGCTACAACTACTTTTGCTACCACCATTACTACTTCTACTACTACTTCTACCCCTATGACTACTACTACTACCACTACTATAACTACTATTAATAGTACTACTACACCTACTACTGCCACATGTACTACTATTGCAGCTTCTACTGCTTCTACTACTACTACTTATGCTACTACTACTACTATTACTATAACTATATTTACTACTACTACTACTACAATAATAACAATAACAACAACTACTACTACTACTGTTACAACTATTGCTACTTCTACTAATGCTACTCTAGCAACTACTACTGCTACTATTACTACCACTACAACTACTACTACTACTACTACTACTACTACTACTATTCCTACAACTACTACTACTCCTACTTTTACCATTGCTGCTGCCGCTGCTACTCCTATAACCATTACTACCGCTACTACTGCTACTACTTCTGCTCCTATTTCTACTACGACTACAACTAAAACTGCCACTACTAATACCACTACTACTGCTAGTACAACTACAATTACTACTACTACTACTACTACTACTATTGCCAGTACTATTACTATCGCTACTACTACTGCTACTCCTACTACAGGTACTATCACTGCTACTACTGTCACTATAGCTACTCCAACAACCAATACTGTTGCTGCTACTGCTGCTACTACTACTACTACTACTACCACTACTACTACCACTACTACTACTACTACTACTACTACTACTACTATTACTACTGTTACTACTACTACTGCTGCTGCTATTCTCACTCTTCCTACTACTACTCCTCCATCAGCTACCAGTTTGCCTAATAGTACTACTACTACTACAATAGCTACTACTACTACTGTTGCTATTACTATTGTTACTACCACTATGACTACTACTACGCCTCCTCATCCTATGGCTACTACTATAGCTACTATTGAGACTACTACTACTACTACTAGTACTACCACTACTGCTACTACTACTACTACTAATGCTGCTACCACTAGTATAACAATTCCTTCTAATACTTTTCCTATAACTAATATTACTACTACGACGACTATTACTACTGCTGTAACTGCTACTGCTGTGATTACTACTACTTCTACTACAACTACTGCTATTACTACTATAATTTTTACTACTACTGTAACTGCTACTACTACTATTGTTGCTGCTACTGCTACTACTACTACTACTACTAATACTACTACTACTTCTACTATTACTATGACTACTATTGCAACTACTGCTACTACTTCCATTATTACTATGAGTACTGCTTCTACTACTATGACCAATGTTGTTTTTTGCTACTATCATTATAACTACAATTTCTAATACTACTACTTCCACAACTTCTGCTACTACTACTACTGCTACCACTACTACTGCTATTACTACTGCTACTGCTATTTCTACTATTGCAACTACTACTGCTACTGCTACTTCTACTATTACTACTACTACTACTATCCTACTACTATAGTAGTAGCAGTTATAATAGCAACAATAGTAGTAGGAGTAAAAGTTATAGCATGTGTAGTAGCAGTAGCAATAGTAATAATAGTAGTAGCAGTAGTAGTTGCAGAAGTAGTTGTAGCAGTAGTAGTAGAGGTGGTAGTTGTAGCAATAGGAGAAGTAGTAGTAGTAGCTGTTGTTGTAGTTACTATCATAGTAGCAGTAGTAGAAATAGTAGGAGAAATAGTAGTAGCCGCATTAGCAATAGTGGTAGCAGCTGCCGTAATGGTAGTAGTAAAAGTAGTAGCAGCAATAGTAGTAGTTCCAATAATAGTAGTAGTAGTAGTAGAGGTAGTAGTAGTAGTATTAGTAGTAGCTGGATAAGTAGTAGTAGTAGTAGCAGGAGTAGTAGTTGTAGAAGTAGTAGACGTAATAGTAGCAGCAGTTGTGCTATAGTCACAGTAGTAGCAGTAGAAGTAGTGGTAGTAGTTGTAGTAGTCACAGTAGTAGTGGCAGTAGTGGTAGCAACAATATTAGTTACAGTAGTAGTAGCAGTAGTAGTCATAGTAGTCATAGTAGTTGTAATGGTAGTGTAGCAAAAATAGTAGTATTTGCAGTAGTAGTAGCATTAATAGTAGCAGCAGTAGCAGTAGTGGTAGAAGTACTAGTGGTAGTAAAAGTAGTAGTTGTAGTGGTTTTTGTTGTAATAGTAGTAGTGGTAGTTATAGAAGTTGCAGTAATAATAGTATTTGGAGTAGTAGTGGTAGTAATTGTATTAGTGCTGTAGCAACAATTGCAGTATTAATAGCAATAGTTGTAGTCATAGTAGCAGTATTAGCAGTTGTAGTGGTAGCAGTAGTAATAGCAGCAGTAGTTGTTGTAGTGATAGCAGAAGTAGTATTAGTAGTATTTGTATTTGTAGTAGTAATAGTAGTAGTAGTAGTAGAAGTTATAGTAGTAATAGTATTAGAAGTAGTAGTTGTAGTTGATGTTGTAGTATTACTATTAGTAGGAGTAGTAGTAGAAGTTGTCATTTTATTAGTAATAGTTATTATTTTTGTTGTAGTAGTAGTAATAGTGGAAGTAATTGTAGTAGTCATAAAAGTAGTAGCAGTAGTAGCAACAGTACCCATTGTAGAAGTGGTGGTAGTAGTAGTAGTAGCCGTTATAGCAGTAGTAGTAGTAATAGTCATTGTGGTACTAGTTGGGTTGGTTGTAGCCATAGTAGCAGTCTGAGCTGTACTAGTAATAGTAGTTGTAGCAGCAGTAGCAGCAACAATAATAGCAGTAGTAGTAGGCGTACTGGCAGTAGTCGCAGTAGTCATAGTAGTAGAAGTAGTAGTGATAGTAGCAGCAGCAACAGTAGTAATAGTAGTAGTAGTATTAATTATAGCTATAATAGCAGTAGTTATAGTTGTGGGAGTAGTAGTAGTAGTAGTTATTATTGTTGTTGTTGTAGTAGTAGCAGTAGTAGAAGTAGTAGCCACAGCAATTGTAGTTGTAGTTGTAGTTGTTGTTGTTGTTGTTGTAGCAATAGCTGTAGTAGTAGTAGTTGTTGTTGCTGTTGTAGTAATTGTTGTTATTATTGTAATTGGAGCAGCAACAAAAGTAGTAGTTGCAGTCATAGTAGTGGTAGCAGTAGTAGCTGTTGTTGTAGTAGTAGTAGTAGAAGCAGTCGTAGAAGTAATAGTAGTTGCAATAGCAGTAGCAGCAATAGTAGTTGTAGTAGTAAGAGTAGTAGCAGTAGCAGAAGCGGCATTAGTAGTAACAGAAGTAGTAGTAATAGGAGAATTAGTAGTAGTAGAAGTACGAGCAGTAGTAATAGTAGTGGTAGTAATACAGGTAGGAGTAGTTGCAGTAGTAGCAGTAGGAGGACTGGAAGCAGCAGTTGTGACAGTAGCCATCATAGGAATTGTAGCAGTAATAGTAGCAGCTATAGTAGTGGTAGTTATAGCTGTTGTAGCATTAGTAGTCATAGTAGCAGCTAGAGTAGAAGTAGCTATAACAACAGTAGCAGTAGTAGTAGCAGTAGTAGCAATAGTAGCAGTAGCAATAGTAGTAAGTATAATAGTAGTAGAAGCAGCATTAATAGTAGCAAAAGTAGTAGTAGTAGGAGAATTATTAGTGGTAGAAGTAAGACTAGTAGTAATAGTAGTAGTAGTAATCTTAGTAGCAGTAGTTGTAGTTGTAGCAGTAGGAGGACTGGCAGTAGCATTTGTAATAGTAGCCATCGTAGTAGTTGTAGCAGTAATAGTAGCAGTGTTAGTAGTGGTAGTTGTAGCTATTGTAGCATTAGTGCTTGTAGTAGGAGCTAAAGTAGGAGTAGCTATAACAGTAGTGTCAGTAGTAGTAGTAGAAGTAGTGGCAATAGTAGCAGTAGCAATAGTAGTAAGTATAGTAGTAGTAGAAGCAACATTATTAGTAGCAGAAGTAGTAGTAGTAGGAGAATTATTATTGGTAGAAGTAAGACTGGTAGTAATAGTAGTAGTAGTAATATTAGTAGTAGTTGTTGTAGTAGTAACCATAGGAGGACTAGCAGTAGCATTTGTAACAGTAGCCATCATAACAATTCTAGCAGTAATAGTAGCAGCTTTTGTAGTGGTAGCTCTAGCTATTGTAGCATTAGTAGTTGTAGTAGGAGCTAAAGTAGGAGTAGCTGTAATAGTAGTGGTAGTAGTAGTAGTAGCAGTAGTCGCAATGGTAGCGGTGGCAATAGTAGTAAGTATAGTAGTAGCAATAACAGTAGAAGTAGTAAGTATAGTAGTAGCAGTAGCAGTAGAAGTAGTAGTAGTAGTAGTAGCATCAGCATGAGCAGCAGCAGCAACTATAGTAGTATTAGTAGTAGTTTCAACAATTGCATCAACAGCAGCAGTAGTAGTAGTAGTGGTAGTTGCAGTAGTAGTAGTAGTAGTATTAGGAGCAGTAATAGTAGTAGTATTTGGAGTAGTAGTAGTAGTAGATGTAGCAGTTGCTGGAGTAGGAGTAGGAGTAGTTGTAGAAGAAGTAGTAGTAGTAGTGGTAGTGGTAGTGCGAGTAAGAGTAGGAGTACTAGTAGTAGTTGTAGTAGTAGGAGTAGGCATAGTTGTAGTAGTCGTAGGAGTAGGAGTTGGAGTCGTACTAGTAGTAGCAGCAACAACAGCAACAACAACAACAGTAGTCGCGGTAATAGTAGTAGAAGTTGTAGTACTGCTAGTAGTATTAGGAGTAATAATAGTAGTTGTAATACTTGTTGGAAAAGTAGCTGTAGTAGTAATAGTAGTAGGAAAAGTACTTGTAGTAGAAGTAGTAATAAATGTAGTAGTAGTGGTACTAGTAATAGCAGTTGCAGTGATAGAAGTAGTAGTTGTACTAGTAGTGGTACTAGCCATTGTAGTAGCTGTAGTAGTAGTTGTAGTGGCGGCCACAATAGTAGAAGTAGCTGTAGTTTTGACAATAATAACTGTAGTAGTAGTAGTAGTAGTAGTAGTAGTAGTAGTAGTAGTAGTAGTAGTAGTAGTAGCAGCAGCTTAGTAGTAGTTGTTGTAGCAGTAGTAATAGAAGGAGTTGTAAGAGTAGTACCATTAGTAGCAGTAGTAGTAATTGTAGTCAGTGTAGTAGAAGTAGTTGTGCTAGCAGTAGGAGTAGTAACAGTAGCACTAGTAGTAGTAGTAGGAGTAATAGTAGTCATAGCAGGAGTAGTAGTGGTGGTGGTAGTAGTAGTAGTAGCAGTAGTAGTCCTAGTAGTGGTAGTACTAGTAATAGTAGTAGCAGTAGTAGCAGTTGTAGCAATAATAGTAGTAGTTGTAGTAGTAGCTGCCGTAAAAGCAGTAGTAGCAACAGAAGTAGTAGTTGTCTTCGTAGTAGTAGTTGTAGTAGCAGTAACAGTTGTAGCTGCAGCAACAATAGGAGTAGTAGGAGCAATAGTAGCAGTAGTAGTAGCAATTGTATTAGTAGTAGTAGCCGCAGTAGTTGTAGTAGCAGTAGAAGTAGGAGTACGAGAAGTAGTTAGAGAAGCAATTACAGTAGTAGTGGCAGTAGTAGCAGTCATAGTAGCAGTAGCAATAGTAGTATTAGTAGTAGTAGTTGTTGTAGTAATAGTAGTAGTACTTGCAGTAGCAGTAGTTGTAGCAGTGATCGCAGTAGTAGTAGTAGTTATTGTTGGAGAAGTAGTAGTAATAATAGTAGTAGCAGTAGTAGTAGTAGAGTAGTAGCTATACCAGTAGCAGTACTAGCAGCAACAGTAGAAGTAGTTGCAGTAGTAGAAGTAGTTGTAGTAGCAGGAGCAGCAGTAGTAGTAGTTGTTGTTGTAGTTGTTATTATTGTTGTAGTTGTCGTTGTTATAGTAGTAGTAGTAGATGTAGTTGTAGAAGTAGTGCTGTTAGTAGTTGTAGTAGTAATAGTACTAGTAGCAGTAGTAGTTGTAGCAGTAACAGTAGTAGTAATAGTAGCAATAGTAGTTGTAGTTATGGCAGTAGTAGTATGTCTAGTAGCAGTAGCAGTAGTAGTAGCCGTTGTAGTAGTAGTAGTAATTATTGTTGTTGTTGTTGTTGTTGTAGTTGTTGTAATAGTGGTAGTGGATGTAATAGTTGTTGTAGTAGTAGTGGTGGTTATAGTAGTAGTAGTAGTAGTTGCAGTAGTGGTAGTCGTAGTCGTTGTAGTAGTGGTAGCAGTAGTAGTTGTTGTAGCAATAGTAGTAGTAGTAGCAATCCAGGCAATAGTGGAAGCAGCAGCAGCAGCAGTAGTAGTAGTTGTTGTTGTAATACTAGTAGCAGTCGTAGTAGTAGCACCAGTAGCAGTAGTAGTTGTTGTAGTAGTAGTAGCAGTAGTAACCGAAGTTGTAGTAGTTGTAGTAGTAGTTGTTGTTGTAATAGTAGTACCGGTAGTAGTAGTTGTGGTAGTTGTATTAGTTTCAGCAATAGTAGCCATTGTAACAGTAGTAGTAGTAGTAGTTGTTGTTGTTGTTGTTGTTGTAATACTTTTACTTACAGTAGTAGTTGTGGTAGTTGAATTAGTTGCAGTAGTAGTAGCCATTGTAGCAGTAGTAGTAGTAGTAATAGTAGTAGTAGTAAGTGTAGTAGCAGTCGCAGAAGCTGCATTAGTAGTAGCAGAAGTAGTAGGAGGAGAATTAGTAGTTGTGGATGTTGGATGTTTAGTAATAGTAGTAGTAGTAATATAAGTTGTTGTAGTTGCTGAAGTAGTTGTAGTAATAGTGGCTGTAGTTGTTGTAGCAGTAATAGTTGTAGCTATTGTAGTGGTAGCAGTAGCTATTGTAGTAGTAGTAGTAGTAGTAGTAGTTGGAGTTATAGTAGGAGTAGCAATAGCAGCAGAAGCAATAGTTGTAGTAGCAATAGTAGTAGTAGTAGCATTAGTATCAGTAGCAATAGTAGTAAGTATTGTAGTAGTAGCAACAGCAGTAGTACTAGTAGGAGTGGTAGTGGTAGCAGCAGTAGTACGAGTTGTAGTAGTCATAGTAGTAGTAGTTGTTGTTGTTATTGTTGTTGTTGTCATTTTCATAGTAGCAGTAGTGGCAGTGATAGTAGTAGCAGTAGAATTGTAGAAGAAGCAGCAGCAGTTATAGTTGTAGTAGAAGTAGTACGAGTAGAAGTATAGTAGTTGTAGTAGTCATAGTAGTAATAACTGTACTAGCTGTAACAGTAGTAGTAGTAGTAGAAGTAGTAGATGTAGTAGCAGTTGCAGTAGTAGAGTAGTTGTAGTGGTAGCTGTAGCTGTAGTAGCCGCAGTAGCAGCAGCTGTTGCAATGGTAGGATCAGTAGTAGTGATAGCAGTAGGCGTAGTAGTAGTAATGGTAGTAGTTGTGATATTAGCAAAAGTAGTAGTAGTTGTTGCAGTAGTAGTAGTAGTAGTCATAGTTATGGCAGAAGTAGTAGTAGTACTAGTATTTGTCTTAGTAATAGTAGTATTAGTTATAGCAGAAGTATTAGTAGTAGTAGTAGTAGTTGTTGTTGTTGTTGTTGTTGAAGTTGTACTATTTGTCAGAATAAGAGTAGAAGTAGCAGTTGTAGCATTAGTTGTCATTTTAGTAGTAGTAGTTGTTGTTGTTGTTGTCATTGTAGTTGCAAAAGTAGTAGTCGCAGTAGCAGAAGTAGTAGCAATAGTAGCTATTGTTGTGGCAGTAGTAGCAAAAGTAGTAGCAGTATAAGTGGTAGTAGTAATAGTAGTAGCGATAGTGGCGGCAGTAGTAGTTGTAGTTATGGTAGTAGTTGTAGTAGCAGTATCCGTAGTAGTAGCAGTAGTCGTAGTAGGAGTAGTAGTAATAGTAGCAGTAACAGAAGTAGTAGTACTAGTACTGCTAGTAATATTAGTAATAATTGTTGTAGTAGTAATACTAGTAGTAGCAGTAGTTGTAGTAGCAGCAGCAATATTAGTCGTAGGAAACGTGGTTATAGCAGCAGTAGTAATAGTAGTATGAAAAGTAGATATAGTAGCAGTAGTAGTTGTCGTAGTAGTGGCAATAGTAGCATTAGTAGAAGTAGTTGCGCCAACAACAATAGTAGCAGTAGCAGTAGTAGTAGTAGCAGCGGTAGTAGTAGTTGTAGTAGCCATAGTAATCAAAGCTATTGTAAAAGTAGTACCATTAGTAGCAGTAGTAGTAACAGTAGTTATAGTAGTAGTAGTAGTTGTGGTAGTAGTGGCAATAGTAGTAGTAGCAGCAGCAACAATAGTAGTATTAGTAGAAGTAGCAGATGTAGTAGTAGTAGTAGTAGTAGTAGTAGCAGCAGTAGTAGAAGTAGCAGTATTAGTAGTAGCAGAACTAGTAGTGGTAGGAAAATGTGTTATAGTAGAAGTAGGAGTAGTAGTAATATTAGTATCAATAGTAGCAATATTAGCAATAGTAGAAGTGGGGGTAATAGTTGTAGCAGTAACCCTAGGTGCAGTATTAGCAATAATAGTAGTTGCTATAGTTGTGGGGTGGTAGCTATTGTTGTTGTTGTAGTAGTAGTAGGAGCCAAAGTAGGAGTATTGATAGTAGTAGTTTTAGTGGTAATAGTAGTAGGAGAAGTAGTAGTTGTTGTTGTGATAGTAGTAGCAGTAGTAGCAGTAATAGGAGTGGTAGTAGAGTGGCAGTAAAAGTAGCAGCAGAAGTAGTAGTAGTAGTTATAGTAGCTGAAGAACAATAGTAGTATTAGTGGCATTCGCAGTAGGAGCATTTGCACTAGTAGTAGTAGAAGTTGTAGAAGTAGCAGTAGTAGTAGTTGTAGTAGTAGTTGCAGTAGGAGTAAGAGAAGTAATCTTAGTAGCTGTAGTGCTAGGAGTTGTAGCAGTAAGAGTAGTAGTGATAGTATTGGTAGTTGTTGTTGTAGTAGTTGTTATAGTAGTAGTTGTTGTGCTGTTAGTAGTTATAGTAGTAGTAGCAATTATAGTGGTAGTTGCAGTAGTAGTTGCAGTAGTTGCATTAGTGGTAGTGCTAGTAGTAGTAGCAGAAGCGGTTGTAGCTATAGTTGTAGTAGTAGCAATAGTAGCAGCAACAGTAGTAGTTATCTAAGTAGTAGAAGTAGTGGCAGTAGTAGATGCAGTAATAGTAGTAATTGTAGCATTAGTAGTAATAGTAGCAGTAGTAGTAGCTGTAGATGTAGCAGCAGTAGTAGTATTAGCTGTAGTAGAAATGATAGTAGTATAGTAGTAATTGTTGCCATAGAAGTAGTAGAAGTAGGAGAAGTAGTCATAGTAGTTGTAATAGTAGTAGCAGCAACAGCAGCAGCAGTAGTAGTAGTAACAGTAGTAATAGTCGTGGTAGTAGCACAAGTAGCAGTAGCTTTAGTAATAGCAGTAACAGTGTAGCAGTTGTAGTACTGATTGTTTTAGCAGCAACAGTAGCAGCTACAGTAGCAATAGTAGGGGTAGTAGTAGAAGTCATAGTAGTAGAAGCAATAGCAATAGTAACTACAATAGTAGTAGGAGTAGCAGTAGCAGTAATAGGAGTAGCAGCAGCAGTAGTAGTAGCAGTAATATTAAAAGTACTAGTTGTAGTAGCAACATTAGCCATAGTTTTAGTCATAGTAGTAGCACTAGTTGTAGTAGCAGCTATAGCAGTAGTAGTAGTTGCAGAAGTAGTAGTAGTAGCTGCATTAGCAGTAATAGTAGCAATAGTAGGCGTAGTAGTGGTTATATTGGTAGTCAAAATAGAAGTAGCTATAGTAGTAGCAGTAGCAATAGTAGCAATAGCAGCAGTAGTAGTGGTAGTAGTAATAAGAGTAGTGGTAGCAATTGTAGTTGTAGCAGTAGTAGTATCAGAGCAGTTTTAAAGATTATGGCTTGTGAGTAGTTTTAATAAGTTAAGGTACAACGGGCTAGTAGTTGTTGATTCTTGTATGTTTTTCATCTTATGCCTGCACACCTAAATTTCTTTCAATCATAAGCTAGAAACTGAAGTATTCTGTGAATGCAAACCGGTGGGCAAAAGACATAAGCTCAGAAGCTGGCAGCAGAGAAGCTTAAGACCAGTGAGCAAGAAGTTGAGTCTATCAGAGTGGTATCTAGTGCTTTAGTTTCTAGTTAATGAATGTCTGAGATTTGGGAAAGGGCTATACAAGAATGGTATACTAAGTCTCACACTACAAACCTAGAGTACCTTGACTTAGCATCCACAACACAAATCGCAAATCAGCAACTAGCAAACAACTTAGCGGTTTTCTATGACCGAATCTGTCTTTCCTCAAAAGTCCATTTAAAAAATTTCAAGAGAATCTTAGAACAAATTGGTACCCTAGAAGCCAAGGTTGAAAAATTAGAAAAAGGACTGTTAACCCTAAGCAAAGCCCTCTTAAATAATAGATCACTTACACCATCTGAAGAGTTAAGTGAAAAACTTGAAAGGGTAGAAGCTGTATTACACAAGGTCGAAAGGTGGTTAGCTGCATGAGCAACTCCCCAAGTTATAAACAAGCTGTAAGTACAACAGAATCCATAGAACCCCCAGCTATCGGCTTTGCCAAACCAGGGGATTATAAGGGCGCAACCTCAGGACCTTCAACTATAATTAAGCAAAATAATACCTAGATACAACTGTTGATCCAAATTTTGGAATCTCTACAAAACCTAACTGAAGAAGTTAGAAGGTTGAAAGAAGCCTTTCAGAAGAAGGCAGGGTCATCGGTAATATCAGACTCCCAGATAGATCAGCTCACTGAGAAGCTTTCAGCACTAACACTAGAAAGGAAACCAGAGAGGTTGAAAAGGGGCACTCTGAATGTTTTTTGAGACCCCTTTTCCATTCTTGCAGAAGAATGGTGAAAGCTGACGGAATGAGCACGATGATGCACAGGGAGCCCGGGGTCTGGGAGCAAATAAGGCAAGGCCAGGAGGCCCCCCTGTATGAAGATCGGATCAGGGAATACAAGAGGAACCAAAGGAGGCTCTACAACGCTCAACAACACATGCGGCGAGCGCTAAGTCTAGCCGGAGAATGAGCTTATAGCAACACTCTGGAGCAGCAAGTAAACCCCGAGGCGCACCTACGGAGATCACTCAGTGAAAGAGCTGTGCTAGTCCCTGCCGAAATCCTGTACAAATAAAGGAATGATGACCAGCATCATCGGGTGTACACCCACCTATCTGAAGAGGCCATCTTGTGTACATCCAACCAGATAGACAGGATGCTCATTCAGCCAGGAAGCTATGAAGCCCTACAGCGAAGCAATTTCCAATTTATACATATTGGTATTGCGCAGGTCCAGATTCAGATCCTGCATAGGCAGGATGAGGGAACTATGGCACTCGTAGTTTTCAGAGATGTCAGGTGGCAAGGAGACCAAGCCATCTTCGCAACAATGGAAGTAGACCTCTCTGAAGGAAGCCAACTTATCTACATGATCCCTCATACAATGATGACTGTAGGAGATTTTTACAGAAATGTTCAACTTTCGGTGCTGACCCGAGGCTATGAAAACTGGCAGCATGGAGAGGCAAACCTCCTCATCACAAGGGGAATTGTGGGAAGGATTTCTAACACCCCTAATGTCGGTTTTGCCTATAATATTAGTCATGTTGCAGACTACTTGGCGAGCCATGGGATACCAGCACTGCCAGGACGGAGATATTCAACCAGCGAGTTGCACGGAGGAAGCTGTCTGATCCGACAGCCGGAGATTACAATTTCGGTGATGCCAATGGAACTAAACTCAAGGAACCTGCTGGACAGAAGGGTTTCAGTC
Organism: Trichopus zeylanicus subsp. travancoricus; assembly: GCA_005019695.1. Classification (NCBI taxonomy): domain Eukaryota; kingdom Viridiplantae; phylum Streptophyta; class Magnoliopsida; order Dioscoreales; family Dioscoreaceae; genus Trichopus; species Trichopus zeylanicus. The sequence continues at coordinate 37,420 of RXID01021414.1, read as the reverse complement.
AGTTTCAGGAACTATATACCGGCACCACAACTAGTGGAATCACCAGATGAAGATGAAGCATCCATACAGCTGGAACAGATACTGGCGATATTTGAAACAACAGACGACAATGAAGATGATGAACTTTCTTATGTCCAATTCCTTGCTAATCAGGTTACCTATGCAGATGAACCAGTATGGGACCCGGAGCCTGACGATGAGCGAGAATGGGTAAACCCCTTCGCCTCGAAAGGTGGTGGCAACAATACAATAGCAGCACTACATGAGGAGGAGGATGCTTGGAGCATGGACTATCCTATGCTCAAAAGGGCAACGGAGGCCATCCAAAATCAGAGCCACAAAAGCCCAAAGCACTATGTATATTCTTCAAGTTCGGCGATCTCAGCCTACCAACCACCAAATGAATCCTCAATGGGGCCCCCAAGTTACCCACCAGCCATTGAGTCAAGCTCTCAGGTAAAACCCCAAACCTTTGACTATGAGCCAAGGAAAGGGAAGTTTAAGGGAGGTTTTAATGATGAAATGTGGACCTTGCCATCGGCACAGCAGCAGTCAGGAGCCATGTTTATCATTCTGTCACAGCTAGGCCTATTTGATGATGCCTTCTCCAGGTGGGAATCTATCACTAAAAATCTCATTGCGGGGCAATTTTTTATTGATGTTCGTGATAAGATTGAGTACATTGAAAATTTGCTTGGAGAGGTAGAAAAGAAAACATGGGTACAGTGGGGGATGCAGTTCCAGAGGGAGTATGAAGCACTAATAGGCAACGGAGAAGGATGCAAGGGCACTCAGAACATACTCTCGCAGATAAGGAGGGTGTTCTCCTTGGAAGACCTGGCGTCAGGATCAATAGAGATCCAGGACCGGGCATACAGGGACTTCGAAAAGCTTTCCTGTGGTAATGTCAAATATATTATTCAATACCTAAATGATTATTTGCACATAGCAGCAAAAATAGGAAGAATTGACATCAGCCCAGAGTTTTCAGAAAACCTTTGGCTCAAGATGCCTGGCGACTTAGGAACCAGGATCAAAGAAGTCTTTGAAGCAAAATACCCGTGCTTGACTATTGGAGTAGTCCCCAGAGTACTCTTCGCCTACAAATACTTGGAGGTAGAGTGCAAGGACACGGCCTTCAGATGAGCACTGAAGGATCTGTCCTTCTGCAGTAGTATCCCGATCCCAGGGTACTACAAGAGGCCAGAAAAGAAGCTGGGCCTAAGAAGATCCAAGACTCACAAAGGGAAGCCACATAGCTCGCATGCTCGAGTAGAAAAAAGAAAATACCTAGTAAAAAATAAAAGGTGTAAATGCTATCTTTGTGGTCAGGAGGGACACTTCGCCAGGGAATGTCCAAGCGAGAAGAGGAGTGTGAAGTGGGCAGCAATATTTGAAGCCCTGGAACTTCCTGAGGACTATGATATAGTCTCTGTCAATAAAGGGGAAGAACAGAGTGATGCTATATACAGCATTTCTGAAGGAGAAGACAACACAGAGGTATTATGCAATTTTTTATTGGATGAATTTATTCTAATGTTGGGAGAAGAGGATTGTTGATACAGGCCGAGGATTCGCATCCCAGAAAAATAGCTGAAATGCTAGCACGAGTGGGAGCACAATCAGGTGGTATTTCCCCCAGCAAGCACCATTTGTCTGTGTTGCAGAAGGGAAACCAGCATACGTGCAAGGATACATTGTAAGGAGTGCTTGATCACTGCTTGCAATCTCTGTGGCCCTTTTTATTTCAAAAGAGAGTCCCAATAACTCCAGTAGTCAGTGTTCCTTTTAATTCAAAGGGATTATTACAGGAGCAACAAAATTACATCCAGTGGTGTGAAGTAGAAATAGAAAAGCTAAAAAAGGAAGTGGAATTCTATAAGCAGAAATATTTGGAAGCAGTTGAGGAGGGGCTAAGAGAAGATTTCAACACCCTTGAAAAAGGTAAAGGAATCATCCTTGAGGAAGATACTAACATTTTATTTGGAGAAACTGTTTGCAGCACTTTGGAGTCCAAAGCCCCGAGGATTATATAGAACAGGCTGTTCAATATGAACGTAGGAATCGAAATCCCAGAGGTGCAGGGATTTACTCTCTGGGCAATACTAGACACAGGTGCTACAACTTGCTGTGTTGATCAACACTCAGTACCGCCCCAAGCCTTAGAAAGCAACACCTTTGTGGTACACTTTAGCGGTGTTAATTCATCTCAGAAGGCAAGCATGAAGATGAAATACGGGAAAATGGTAGTAGGTGATAATGCATTCTGGATTCCCTATACCTATGCTTTCCCAATGAAGTTGGGAGGGGAGATCCAGATGATTCTTGGCTACAACTTTATAAGATCAATGGCAGGAGGCCTGAGAATAGAAGGTAACACAATCACTTTTTATAAAAATATTACTACTATTAACACTTTCCCAGAAGCCAGAACAGCAGCCCTTGAAGAGTTGGAGAAGGAGGAACTGGAATATCAGCAGGTTCAGGAGATGGTTTTCTACAATCTCGGCCAGACCCTGAACTATTTATCAGAATGATTTGAAAGTACAATCCGAAGATTAACTGAAGCTGGTTTCATTGGTGATGAACCAATGAAGTTTTGGGGACAAAATCAGGTAACATGCAAACTTGAAATTAAGAATCCTGATTTCATAATTGAAGACAGGCCCTTGAAGCAAATAACCCCGCAAATGCAAGTTTCTTTTAAGAATCATGTAGCAGCCTTGTTGAAACTAGGAGTAATAAGGCCTAGCATGAGCTGTCAATAAACAACAGCCATGATAGTAAGATCCGGAACAACAATGGATCCAAAGATAGGGATTGAAACTAAAGGCAAGGAGCGAATGGTGATCAATTACAAACGCCTCAATGACAATACTAAAAAGGATCAGTATAGCCTTTCGGGAATCAACACCATTATAAGGAAGGTATCCAAAAGTAAGATCTATTCTAAATTTGATTTAAAGAGTGGATTCCATCAGGTCACGATGGCACCAGAATCAGTCGAATGGACAGCGTTCTGGGTACCAGCAAGGCTATTTGAATGGCTGGTGATGCCCTTCGGCCTAGAAAATGCTCCAGCAGTTTTCCAGCGGAAGATGGACAACTGTTTCAAAGGTACCGAGGAATTTATCGCAGTCTACATCGATGATATATTGGTATTTTCTGAAACAGCGAAGGAGCACAACCAACAGCTTTTAAAAAGCTGGAAATTTGTGAAAAAAATGGCTTAGTCTTAAGTCCAACAAAGATGAAGGTTGCAGTGCCCTAGATTGAGTTCCTCGGTGCCGTCATCGGGTCGGGAAAGGTCAAATTGCAACCCAATATTATAAAGAAAATCTGTGAATTCAATGAGGCAGACTTAACTCAGAAAAAGGGAATGAGGTCTTGGCTTGGGCTTCTCAACTATGCCAGAACTTATGTTCCAAATATGGACAAACTTCTTAGCCCATTATATGCAAAAACTAGCCCTACCGGTGATAAAAGGCTTAATGACCAGGATTGGGCCTTAGTGAAGGAAATAAAGCGGTGGATCAGAAATTTACCAGATCTTGAAGTCCCACTAGAAAATTATTTCATCATTCTTGAGACAGACGGATGCATGATAGGTTGGGGTGGAATCTGTAAGTTGAAGCCCACGAAGTATGACCCCAGGAGCATGGAGAAAATATGTGCTTATGCTAGCGGTAAATTCAATCCCATTAAATCCACTATTGATACGAAAATCTACGCCATCATGAACACCTTGGAGGCCCTAAAAATTTATTACATGGATAAAGGGGAGGTACTCATTTGAACTGATTGTCAAGCAATTATTAGCTTCTTCGGGAAGACAAGCACCAACAAACCATCTAGAGTTAGATGGTCGGCATTTACAGACTACGTGACTGGGCTTGGCAGTACCTTACAGTTCGAGCATATTGATGGAAAGAGCAATCAGCTTGCTGATGCCCTCTCCCGCTTAATCTCTTGTTTAGTCTATGCAGGATGGCCAGCAGAAGAAAACCTAAGCAACTGGAGATGGCAGCCCTGGCGTTACAAGAGGTACTGAACGCCCCCAGTGCTCACACACAGAACCAATTAGCCCAGACACTAACATAGCTACAGGGATCCTTGAACAATACCGACAGCTTATACAGCTATCCGAAAGCCTATCCATGCCTCTTGACATCCATACCGAGCTCCGAGACGATATCCACCAACTACAACAGCAAATTGCAATTGACGCAATACGGACCCTCCACCATCTCAGTGCACTACACTCAATCAAGACCAAGGAGTGCCAGCAGCTCAGTGCAACGGATAAATTCTGGGGTACCTGTACCCCACTACTCAACAAATCGACAAGCAACTCCAGACAGCTATAAAGCTTGTTGATGACGCCGTATCCAGGATGGGTAACTTTAAATTATGACACCCCAAGAAGCGCGGTGGGAGGCACGATGTGATAGAAGAATGCTTATCCGCATACTATAGTATGATAAGATGTAAAATGTGATTAGATGTAAAGGTGATGTGATAAAAGAATGCTTATCCGCATACTATAGTATGATAAGATGTAAAGGTAGCCTACTTTATGTAAAGGTGGCCTCTATTGATGAAAGCACTTACGACAGAGTTCTCTATAAAAGGAGAACCATGCCTTGTAAGTTGATCATCGATCCGCAAAGAGATAATAAGAATATGTGAGTTTCATAATCTTCTCCTTATTTCTTATTGTCCCCTGCTTTAAATCCATGTTCCAAATCTTTCTGAGTAGCGGTAGTAGTAGTTGTAGTAGTCATAGTTGTAGCAGATTAATAAAAGTAGTAGTAGTAGTAGTAGCAGCAGCAGCAGCAATAGTGGCAATAGTAATAGTTGTTGCAGTAGTAGTAGCAGCAGAAGTCTTAGTACTATTAGTAGTAGTAGTTATGGCAGAAGTGGAAGCCATAGTAGCAGTAGCAGCGCTAGTAGTACTGTAGTTGTACTAGTAATACTAGTAGCAGTAGTAGCAGTTGTATTATAAGTAGTAATAGTAGCAGTGGTAGCAGTAGTGGCAGTAGTAGCAATTATGGCAATAGTAGTAGTAGGAGTATTACTAGTAGCAGAAGAAGTAGTAGAAGTAGTATTAGCAGCAGTAGTAGTACTAGCAGCAGTAGTAGCAGTAGTAGTAGTTGTAGTAGCAGGAGTAGTAGTAGCAGTAGTACTAGAAGTAGTAGTAGACCTAGTAGTAATAATAGGTGTAGTAGTTACAACGGTTGCTGTAATAGTATTAGCTGTATTAGTAGAAGCAGCAGTAGTAGCAGAATTAGTAGTAGTCTGAGAAGTGGTAGTACTAGACGTGGCAGTAGCAATAATTGGAGTAGTTGTGGTATTAGTAGTAGTAGTAGTAACAGCTATGGGAGCAGCAGTAGCAGTAGTAGAAGTAGTATTAGTAGTAGTAATAGTAGTAGTAGTATTAGTAGCATTAGTGGTAGAGGTTGCAAATGTAGTAGCAATAGTTGTTGTAGCAATAGTGGGAGTAGTTGTTGCTATAGTGAAGTAGTAGTACTAGCAGCAATAGTAGTACTAGTAGCAGCAGTAGCGATAGTAGTAGTAGCAGTAGTAGCCTTATTAGTAGCAGTAGTAGCAGTAGTAGCCTTAATAATAGTAGTAGTAGCAGTAGTATCCTTAATAGTAGCAGTAGTAGCAATAGTAGCAGTAGTAGTAGCAGTCGTAGTAGTAGTAATAGCAATTGTAGTAGTAGAAGCTATAGTAGTTATAGTAGTAGTAGTAGTAGCAGTAGCAGTAGTAGTAATAGTAATAGTAGTAGTCAGTAGTAGTAGCTGTAGGAGTAGTAGTAGTCATAGTAATAGTAATAACAAAAGTAGTAGTAGCAAAACTTGTAGTAGTAGTAGTAGTTGCAGTAGTTTCAATAGCAGTTATAGCAGTGGCAGTAGGAGGTGGAGGAGTAGCAGCAGCAGTGGTAGTGGTAGTAGTAGTAGTAGCAGCACTCGTAGTTGTAGCAATAATAGTAGTAGTAGTAGTTGTTGTTGTAGTTGTATTATTATTTGGTGTAGTACTAGTAGTAGTAGTAATTGTATAATAGTAGCAATAGTAGTAGTAATAGTACTAGTTGTAGTAGTAGTAGCAGCAGTAGTAGTAGTAGTGCATTTGCTGGAGTAGTAGTAGTAGTAGAAGTAGTTGTCGTAGTTATTGTAGCAGTAGTAGTAGTAGTACCTGTAGTTGCAGTAGTAGTAGCAGCTGAAGCAGCACTAGTAGTAGTAGTTGTTGTTGTTGTGGTTGTAGTAGTAGTAGTAGTTGTTGTAGTAGTAGGAGCAGTAGTAGTAGCTAAATTAGTAGTAGTATGAGAAGTTGTAATAATAGCTATAGTAATAGTAACAGTAATAGAAGCAGAGGTAGTAGTAGAAGTATTAGTAGCAGTAGTAGCTAAAGCGAATGTAGTAGTAGTGGTAGTAGCAATAATAGTTGTAGTCTTAGCAGTAGTAGTGTCAGTAGGAAAAGTAGCAGTACTAGTAGCAGCAGCTGCAGTAGTAGAGTAGTTGTTGTTGTTGTTGTAGCAGTGGTAGTAGTGCTCGTAGTAGCAGTAGTAGTAGTGGCAATAGCAGCAGCAGTAGTAGTGGTAGTAGCAGTAGTAGTAGCTGAAGTATTTGTAGTATGAGAAGTAGTAGTAGTAGTTGTGCTAGTAGTAGCAGTAGCAGAAGTTGTGGAAGTAGTAGAAGTATTAGTAGCAATAGTAGTTATAGTGGAAGTAGTAGTAGTGGTAGTAGCAATAGTAGTTGTTGTTGTACTCTTAGCAGTAGTAGTAGCAGTAGGAAAAGTAGCAGTAGTAGGCATAACAGTTGTAGTAGTAGTAGTAGTAGTAGTTGCGGTAGTAGTAGTAGTAGTAGGAAAAGTAGTTGTACCACCAGTAGTAGTAGGAGAATTATTAGTGGCACCAGTAGTAGTAGTAGTAGTAGTAGCAATAGATGCAATAGCTGTAGTAGTGGTAGTTCTAATCATAGTAGCTGTAGTGGCTATAATAGTAGCAATAGTAGTAGTTGTTATTATTGTAGTAGTAGTAGTAGTTATTATTGTTGTTGTTGTTGTTGTCATAGTTTGAGTAGCAGAAGTATGAGTAGTTGTAGTGGGCATAGTTATAGTAGCAGTAGCAGTAGCAACAATTGCAGTAGTAGCGGCAATAGTAGTAGTAGGAGTAGTAGTAGCAGTAGTCGTAGTTGTAGTAGTAGTAGCGGAAGTATTAGTTGTAACATTAGTTGTAGTAGTAGCAGTTGTTGCAATTGTAGCCATAGTAGCAGCAGAGGTAGTAGATGTAGTAGTAGTAGTAGTATAAGTCAAATTTAGCAGTAGTAGTAGTCATAGTAACTGTAGTAGTAGTAGTAGCTATAGTAGAAGTATAAGTAGCAGTCTAGTCGTAGGAGCACTAGTAGCAGTAGTAGTAGCCTGAGTTATGGAAGTAGTAGTAGCTATAGTTGTAGAAGTAGTTGTAGCAGTAGTAGTAGAAGTGGTAGTAGTTGCAGTAGTAGAAGTAGCAGTAGTAGCAGTAGTTGTAGTTGTAGTCATAGTAGCAGTAGTAGCAGTCGTTGGAGAAATAGTAGTATCCACATTAGCACTAGTGGTTGCGGCAACAGTAGTAGTTGTAGTAGAAGTAGTAGTAGCAATAGTAGTAGTTGTAGTAATAGTAGTTGTAGTAGCAGAAGTAATAGCAGTATTAGTAGTAGTAGGATACGTAGTAGTAGTTGCAGAAGTAGTAGAATTTGCAGTAGTAGTAGTTGTTGCTATAGCTGTAGCAGTAATAGTAGAAGTAGTGGTAGTAGTTGTAGTAGTAGTTGCAGTAGTGGCATTAGTGGTAGCAATAACATTAGTAGTAGTAGTAGTAACAACAGCAGTAGTAGTCATAGTAGTCATAGGAGTCGTAATGGTAGTGGTAACCGAAATAGTAGTAGTTGCAGTAGTAGTAGGAGGAGAAGTAGCAGTAGTTGTAGTAGTGGTTGTAGTAGTAGTAATAGGAGAAGTAGCAACAGTCGTAGCAGTAGTAGTAGCATTAATAGTAGCAGCAACAGTAGTGGTAGAAGTACTAGTGGTGGTAGAAGTAGTAGTTGTAGTAGCTGTTGTTATAATAGTAGTAGCAGTAGTCGTAGAAGTTGCAGTAGTAATAGTACTTGGACTAGTAGTGGTAGTAGTCATAATAGTGCAGTAGCAACAAAAGTAGTAGTAATAGTAATAGTTGGAGTCGTAGTAGCAGTATTGGCAGTAGTAGTGGTAGCAGCAGTAATAGCAATAGTAGTAGTTGTAGTAATAGCAGAAGTAGTAGTAGTAGTATTTGTATTTGTAGTAGTAATAGTAGTAGTAATAGAAGTTGTAGTAGTAGTACTATTTGAAGTAGTAGTTGTAGTTGTTGTTGCATTATTACTATTAGTAGGAGTAGTAGTAGCACAAGTTGTCATTTTAGTAGTAGTTGTTGTTGTTATTTTTGTTGTAGTAATAGTAATAGTAGAAGTAGTGGTAGTAGTCGTAAAAGTAGTAGTTAAAGTAGCAGCAGGAACCATTGTAACAATAGTAGTAGTAGTAGTCACTGTGGAGCTAGTTGGGTTGGTAGTAGCGGTAGTGGCAATCTGAGCAGTACTAGTAATAGTAGTTGTAGCAGCAGCAGCAACAGTAGTCACAGTAGCAGCAACAACAATAGCAGTAGTAGTAGGTGTAGTGACAGTAGTCGTAGTAGTCACTGTAGTAGCAGTAGTAGCGATAGTAGCAGAAGCAGTAGTAGTAATAGTAGTAGCAGTATTAATTGTAGCAGTACTAGTAGTAGTTATAGTAGTAGAAGTAGTAGTAGTATTAGGAGTAATAGTAGTAGTTGTTGTTGTTGTAGTAGTAGAAGTTGTAGGAGTAGTAGCCATAGCAGTTGAAATTGCAATAGTAGTAGTTATTATAGCAGCAGTGGCTATAGTAGCAGTAGTAGTTGTTGTTGTTATTGTAATTATAGTAGCAGTAGTAGTACTACTTGCAGTCATAGTAGTGGTAGCAGTAGTAGCCATTGTTGCAACAGTAGTAGAAACAGTCGTAGCAGTAGTAGCAGTTGTAATAGCTGCAGCAGCAGTGGTAGTGAGAGTAGTAGCAGTTGCAATAGCAGCAGCAGTAATAGTAGTAGTGAGAGTAGAAGCAGTAGCAGAAGCGACATTAGTAGTAACAGAAACAGTAGTAGTAGGAGAATTAGTAGTAGTAGAAGCAGGAGTAGTGGTAACAGTACTAGTAGTAATATTAGTAGCGATAGTTGCAGCAGTAGCAGTAGGAGGAGTAGCAGTAGTAGCTATAACAGTAGCCATCGTAGCTATTATAGCAATAATAGTAGCAGCTATAGTATTGGTAGCTGTAGCTGTTGTAGCATTAGTAGTTTTAGTAGGAGCTAGAGTTGGAGTAGCTATAACAGTAGTAGCAGTAGTAGTAGTAGCAGCAGTAGTAGCAATAATAGCAATAGTAGTATAGTAGTAGCGGAAGCAGCATTAGTAGTAGCAGAAGTAGTAGTAGTAGGAGAATTAGTAGTAGTAGAAGTAAGAGTAGTAGTAATAGTAGCAGTAGTAATATTAGTAACAATAGTTGAAGTAGTAGTAGTAGGAGGACTCAGTAGCAGTTGTAACAGTAGCCATCGTAGCAATTGTAGCAGTAATAGTGTAGCTATAGTAGTGGTAGCTGTAGCTGTTGTAGCATTAGTAGTTGTAGTAGGAGCTAGAGTAGGAGTAGCTATAACAGCGGTGGCAGTAGTAGCAGTAGAAGTAGTAGAAATAGGAGCAGTACCAATAGTAGTAAGCATAGTAGTAGCAACAGCAGCAGTAGTAGTAGGAGCAGTAGCAATAGTAGTAGCAGTAGTAGCAGTAGCAGCAGCAGCAGTAGTAGTGGTGGTGGTATTAGGTGTATTTGCTACAGTTGCAGCAGCAGCAGTAGTGGTGGTGGTATTAGTAGTACTTGACAGCAGCAGCAGTAGAAGTAGTAGTAGTGGTAGTAGCAGTAGTAGTATTAGGAGCAATAGTAGTAGTAGTATTAGTAGTAGTATAAGTTGTAGTAGTTGTAGTTGTTGGAGCTGGAGTAGGAGTAGGAGTAGTTGTAAAAGTAGCAGCAATAGTAGTAGTAGTAGTAGTAGTGGTAGTACGAGTAAGAGTAGGAGTAGGAGTAGTAGTTGCAGTAGTAGGAGTAGGCATAGTAGTAGCAGTTGTAGGAGCTGGAGTTGGAGTCGTACTAGTAGTATCAATAGCAGCAGCAGCAGTAGGAGCAGTAGTAGTTATACTAGCAGTAATAGTAGTAGAAGCAGTAGTACTGCTAGTAGTATTAGGAGTAATAGTAGTAGTACTACTAGTAGTATTAGAAGTAATAGTAGTAGTAGTAATACTTGTCGGAAAAGTAATAGTAGTAGTAATAGTAGTAGGAAAAGTAGTTATTGTAGAAGTAGATGTAGTAGTAGTAGTAGTAGTATTAGTAATAGCAGTTGCAGTAATAGAAGTAGTAGTTGCACTAGTAGTGGTACTAGCCATTGTAGTAGGTGTAGTAGTAGTTGTAGTAGGGGCAACAGTAGCAGTAGTAGTAGTTGTGGCTACAATAACTATAGTAGTAGCAGTAGTAGTTGTAGTAGCTGTAGTAATCGAAGCAATTGTAAAAGTAGTACCATTAGTGGTAGTAGTAGTAGTAATAGTAGTCATAGTAGTAGAGGCAGTTGTGCTAGCAGTAGGAGTAGTAGCAGTAGCAGTAGTTGTGCTAGTAGTAATAGTAGTCGCAGCAGGAGTAGTAGTCGTAGCAGCAGTAGTAGTTGTAGTAGTAGTAGGAGCAGCAGTAGTAGTACTAGTAGTGGTAGTAGTAATAATTGTAGTAGTAGCAATTGTAGTTGTAGCAACAGTAGTAGTAGTTGTAGTAGTGGCAACAATATTAGTAGTTGTCTTAGTAGTAGTAGTTGTAGTAGCAGTAGCATTAGTAGCAGCAGCAACAAGAGTAGTATTAGTAGTAGTAGCAGTAGCGGTGGTGGTAGTAGTAGTAGCAACTGTATTAGTAGTAGTAGCAGTAGGAGTATGAGAATTAGTTAGAGTAGCAATAGCAGTAGTGGTGGTATTAGTAGCAGCTTTAGTAGCATCAAAAATTGTAGTAGTAGCATTACCACTACTACTAGTAGTAGTAGTTGTAGTAATAGTACAAGTACTGGCAGTGATCATAGTAGTAGTAGTAGTTGTTGTAGGACTAGTAGTTGTTGTTGTAGGAGTAGTAGTTGTAATAGTAGTGGTACTAGTCGTAGTAGCAGTAGTAGCAGTAGCAACAGCAGTAATAGTAATTGTAATTGTATAAGTAGTTATAGTAGCAGTAGTAGCAGCTGCAGCAGCAATAGTAGTAATAGTAGTAGTAGCAGCTGCAGCAATTGTAGTTGTTGATGTTGTTGATGTTGTAGTTGTTATTGTTATAGTAGTAGAAGTAGAAGTAATTGTAGAAGTAGTACTATTAGTAGCAGTAGTAGTATTAGTAGTAGCTATGGCAGTTGCTATCGTAGCAGCAGTAGCTGAAATAGTAGTAGTTATGGCAGTTGTAGTACTTGTAGTAGTAGTAGTAGTAGTAACAGTAGTAGTAGTACTAGTAGTAGTCGTAGTAGTAGTAGTTATTGTTGTTGTTGCAGTTGTTGTAGTAGTAGCGGTGGTTGTAATACTTGTAGTAGTAGTAGTGGTTATAGTAGTAGTAGTAGTAGTAGTAGTAGTAGTAGTAGTAGTAGTAGTAGTAGTAGTAGTAGTAGTAGTAGTAGTAGTAGTAGCTATTGTAGTTGTTGTAGTAGTAGTAGGAGCTACAGTACGCGTAGTAGTAGCAGAAGAACTAGTAGTTGTAGCAACAATAGTAGCAATAATAGCATTAGTATCAGAAGGAATAGTAGTAAGTATTATACTAGCACAGCAACAGCAGCAGAAGTAGTAGGAGTGGCAGTGGTAACAGCAGTAGTACGAGTTGTAGTAGTAGTAGTAGTAGTAGTTGTTGTTGTTGTTATTTTAGTAGTAGCGGTGGTAGCAGTAATAGTAGTATTAGTAGAATAGCAGTAGAAGTAGCAGTAGTTATTGTTGTAGTAGAAGTAATATGAGTAGTTTTAGCAGCACTTGTAGTAGTTGTAGTCGCAATAGTAGTGGTTGTAGTAGAAGCTGTAGAAGTTATAGTAGTCATAGTAGAGTAGCTGCAGTAGTAGTAGTAGCAGAAATAGTTAATTTAGTAGCAGTTGCAGTAGTCATCAAAATAGTTGTAGCGGTAGTAGTAGCTATAGTTGTAGTAGTAGCAGTAGCAGTAGCAGCAGCTATTGCAATGGTAGTATCGGTAGTAATGGTAGCAATAGTGTCAGCACTAACGGTAGGCGTAGTAGTAGTAATGGTAGTAGTAGTAATATTAGCAGAAGTAGTAGTAGTTGATGCAGTAGTAGTAGTAGTATTAGTATTAGTAGTAGTCATAGCTATAGCAAAATTAGTAGTAGTAGTATTTGTTCTAGCAGTAGTCATATTAGTTGTAGCAGAAGTAGTAGTAGTAGTAGTAGTATTAGTTTAGTAGTAGTAGTTATTGTTGTTATTGTTGAAGTTGTACTATTAGTCAGAATAAGAGTAGATGTAGCAATTGTAGCAGTAGTAGTCATTTTAGTAGTAGTAGTTATTGTAGTAGTTATAAAAGTAGTTGTAGCTATAGCGGAAGTTGTAGCAACAATAGTTTTTGTTGTAGCAATAGTAGCAGAAGTAGTAGTAGTAGTAGTAGTAGTAGTAATAGTAGTAGCAATAATGGCAGCAGTAACAGTTGTAGTTGTGGTAGTAGTTGTAGAAGCAATAGCCGTAGTAGCAGCAATAGTCATAGTACCAGCAGTAGCTATAGTAGCAGTAATAAAAGTAGAAGTACTAGCACTGCTAGTAGTATTAGTGGTACTTGTTGTAGCAGTAATACTAGAAGTAGCAGTAGTTGCAATAGCTAGAGCAGTATTAGTCATAGGAAAAGGGGTTATAGTAGCAGTAGTAGTAGTAGCATGAAAAGTAGTTATAGTAGCAATAGTCGTAACAGTAGTAGTAGTATTACTAATAGTAGCAGCAGCAGTAGTAATAGTACTAGCTGTTGCAGTAGCAATAGTAGTAGTTGTAGTAGCGACAACAATAGCATTAGTAGAAGTAGTAGCGCCAACAAAAGTAGTAGCAGTAGTAGTAGTAGTAGTCGCAGCGATAGTAGTAGTCGTAGTAGCTGTAGTAATAGAAGCAGTTGTAGAAGTAGCAGCATTAGTAGCGGTAGTGGTAATAGTAGTCATAGTAGTAGTAGTAGTTGTGGCAATAGTGCCAATAGTGGCTGTAGCAGTAGTAGTAGAAGTAGTAGTACTAGCAGCCGTAGCAGCAGCAACAATAGTAGTACTACTGGAAGTAGCAGGTGTAGTAGTAGTAGTAGTAGTAGTAGTAGTAGTAGTAGTAGCAGTAGTAGTAGTAGTAGTAGTAGTAGTAGGGGTGGTAGTAGTTGAAGTAGTAGTAGTAGTAGCAATAGTAGTAGTAGGTGTACTAGTAGTAGTTGTTGTAGTAGCAGTAGCAGTAGTAGCAGTAGTAGCAGTAAGGAGTATAGGTGGTAGTTAGCATAGTATTAGTAGTAGTAGTTGGAGCAAGAGTACTAGTAGTAGTAGTGGAGCCACAATGGCACTAGTAGTTAGTAGTAGCCGTAGTAGCAGTAGCAATAGTAGTAGTAGTATCAATAGCAATAGTAGTAGTACTAGTAGTAGTAGTTGTTGTAGCAGTAATTGCAGTATTAGTAGTAGCTTTTGTGGGAGAAGTAGTAGTTGTTGTAGTAGTAGCTGTAGCAACAGAAGCAGCAGCAGTAGCAGTAGTTGTAGTAGTAGTAGCAACAGCAGTAATAGTAGTAGTAGTAGTAGTAGTAGTTGTTGTTGTTGTTATTGTTGTTCTTATTGTTGTAGTAGTAGAAGTAGTTGTTGTTGTAGTTATTGTAGCAATAGTAGTAGTGGACGAAATAGTTATAGTACTAGTAGTGGTTATAGTTGTAGTAGTAGTAGTTATAGTTGTAGTTGCAGTAGTGGCGGTTGTAGTCCTAGTAGTATCAGAAGATATAGTAGCACTAGTTGTAGTAGTAGCTATAGTAGCAGTGGTAGTAGCAGCAACATTAGTTGTTGTTGTTGTAGTAGTAGCTATAGCAGTTGTAGTAGTAGCTATAGCAGTTGTAGTAGTAGTAGTAGTCATTGTTGTACTTGTTGTGTTGGTACTAGTAGTAGTAGTCGCGGCAATTGTAGCAATAGTAGATATTATAGCAGCAACAGTAGTTGTAGTAGTAGCAGCAACAGTAGCAGCAGTAGTTGCAATAGTTGTAGTAGTCGCAGTAGTAGCAGTAGTTGTAGTAGTAGTCATAATAGTAGAAGTAGTATTAATTGTAGTAGTAGTAGCAGTAGTTGTAGTAGTAGTCATAACAGTAGAAGTAGTATTAATTGTAGTAGTAGTAGCAGTAATAGTAGTAGTAGTACTAGTACTGCTAATAGTATAGTTGTAATAGTAGTAGTAGTAATACTAGTTGTAGTTGTAGTTGGAGTAGCAGCAGTAGTATTTGGCAGAGTTGTAGTAGTAATTGGAGCAAAAGTTGTAGCAGTAGTAAGACTAGTGGGAAAAGTAGTTATACTAGTAGTGATCATAGTAGTAGTAGTAGTACTAGCAGAAGTAGTAGCAGCTGTAGAAACAATCGTAGTAGTAGACGTAGTAGCAGCAACAATAGTCGTAGTTGCAATAGCTGCGGCAAAAATAGCAGTAGTAGTAGCAGTAGCAGTAATAGTAGTAGAAGTAGCAGTAGTAAGAGAAGTAGTTGTAAAAGTAGTACAATTTGTAGCAGTAGTAGTAATTGTAGTAGTAGCAGTAGTTGTTGTAGCAGTTGTAGTAGTAGTAGTTGCCATTATAGTAGTACTAGTAATAGTAATAGTAGTAGCTGAAGCTGTATTAGTAGTAGAGGTAGCAGCAGTAGTTGAAGTAGTTGCAGTAGTAGGAGAAGTAGTTAGAGTAGTAGGAGAAGTAGTTGCAGTAGTAGGAGAAGTAGTTGCAGCAGTAGTTGCAGTAGTATCAGTAGTAGCAGTAGTTGAAGTAGTTGCAGTAGTTGGAGAAGTAGTTGCTGCAGTAGTTGGAGAAGTAGTTGCAGCAGTAGTTGAAGTAGTTGCAGTCGTAGTCGCAGTAGTAATAGTAGACCTAGCACTCATAATTGTAGTAGTTGTAGTGGTATGAGAAGTAGTTGAAGTAGCAGTAGCAGCAGCCGCAACAATAGCAGTAGAAGTAGTAGTACTATCACTAGCAGAAGTTGTAGCAGTAGTAGTTGTTATTGGAAAAGTAGTAGTAGTTGTTGTTGTTGTAGTTTTAGGAGGTGTAGTAGTAGTAGTAGTAGTAGTAGTAATAGTAATAGTAGTAGTAGTAGTGGTGGTAGTGGTAGTAGTAACAGTAGTAGTTGCGATAGTGGTAGTAGTAGTCATAGTAGTGGAAGCAGTAGTAGCCATTGTAGCAATTGTAGTAGTAGTAGCAATTGTAGCTATAGTAGTAGTAGCAATTATAGAAGTAGTAATAGTAGTAGTCAAAGTAGTAGTAGCACTAGTAGTTGGGGAGTAAAAGTAGTAGAGTAGTAGCTGTAGCAACATTAGTAGAAGTAGTAGTAGTAGTGGCAGTCGTAGCAATAGTAGTAGTAGTTGTTGTAGTGGTAGCAGTAGTGGTGGTAGTAGTAAAAGTTATAGTAGTAGAAGTAGTAGTAATAGTAACAGTAGTAGTATTAGTAGTAGCTGAAGTAGTAGTAGTAGGAGAATTTGTTATAGTTGAAGTAGGAGTAGTAGTAATAGTAGTAGTAGTAGTAATATTAGAAGCAATAGTGGGGGTAGCAGTTGTAGCAGTAAGCCTAGTAGCAGTAGTAGCAGTAATAGTAGTAGCTATAGTTGTGGTACGAGTAGCTGCTATCGTTGTTGTAGTAATAGTAGGAGCCAAAGTAGGAGTAGTAGTAGAAGTAGTTGTAGTAGTATTCTTAGTGGTACTAGGAGTAGGAGAAGTAGCAGTTGTTGTTGTAATAGTAGTAGCTGTAGTAACAGTAATCGTAGTAGTAGTAGAGCAGTAGTAAAAGCAGCAGCAGCAGCAGTAGTAGTTCTAGTAGTCGAAGAACAGTAGTAGTATTAGTAGTAGAAGTTGTAGAAGTAGCAGCAGTAGTAGTTGTGGTAGCAATTGCAGTACGAGGAAGAAAAGTAATATTAGTAGCAATAAGAATAGTAGCGGTAGTATTGGTAGTTGTTGTTGTAGTAGTTGTTATAGTAGTTGTTGTAGCGGTGTTAGTAGTTCCAGTAGTAGTAACAATTATACTTGTAGTTGCAATAGTAGTTGCAGTAGTTACAGTAGTGGTAGTAGCAGTAGTAGTAGTAGCAAAAGCGGTTGTAGCTATAGTTGTAGTAGTAGCAGTAGTTGTAGGACTAGTTGTAGTAGTAGTAGTAGTAGTATTAGTGGTCATTGTTGTGCTAGTTGTGTTGGAAGTAGCAGTAGTAGCTGTCACAGCAGTAGCAATAGTAGTAGTAGCAACAGTAGCAGCAGTAGTAGTAGTATAAGCAGCAGCAGCATAAGTAGTAGTAGTAGTAGCAGTGGTAGTGGCAGTAGTCGTTGTTGTCGCACTAGTAGTAGTAACAGCGATAGTAGCTGTAGTAGTAGTTGTAATAGTAGAAGTAGTATTAGCTCTAGAAGTAGTAGCAGTAGTCATAGTAGTAGAAGTAGCAGTACTGGTATGAGAAGTAGAGTAGGTGTAGTAGTAGTAGTAGTAATAGTAGTAATAGAAGTAGTAGTAGTCATAGTAGTAGCAGTAGTAGCTGTAGCTTGAGAAGTAGAGTAGTCATAGTAGCAGTTGTCGTAGTAGCAACAATAGTAGCAGTAGTAGTGGTGGAGCTAGTAGTAGTACTAATGGTGGTAGTAGTAGTACTAGTCGTAGTAGTAGAAGTAACAGTAGTTGAAGTAGTAGCAACAATAGTAGTAGAAGTAGGGGAAATAGTTGTAGTAGTAGCAGTACTAGCAGTAGCATTAGTTGTAGCAATAATAGCAGTAGCAATAGTAGTTGCTGTAGGATAAGTAGTAGCAATTGTAGTTGTCGTAGTTGTAGAAGTCGTGGTAGTACTCATCGTAGTAGTAGTACTAGAAGTAGATGTAGAAATAGCACTATTAGTAGCAGCAGCAGCAGTAGTAGTAGCATTAGTAGCAAAAGAGCAGCAGTAGTAGTAGTAGTAGTTGTTGTTGTTGTTGTTGTTGTTGCTATTATTGTAGTAGTAGAAGTAGTTGTTATTGTAGTTGTTTTAGTAGTAGAAGTAGTGGACGTAATAGTTATTATAGTATTAGTGGTTATAGTTGTAGTAGCAGTAGTTATAGTTGTAGTTGCAGTAGTCGTAGTCGTAGTCATAGTAGTATTAGAAGATGTAGTAGCACTAGTTGTACTAGTAGTTGTAGTAGCAGTGGTAGCAGCAGCAGCAGTACTTATTATTGCTGTAGTAGTTGTAGCAGCAGCAGTAGTAGTAGTCATTGTTGCACTAGTTGTGTTGGTTGCAGCAGTAGTAGCAGTCGCAACAGTTGTAGTAATAGTAGATTTAACAGCAACAACAGTAGTAGTAGCAGTAGCAACAATAGCAGCAGTAGTAGCAGCTATTGTAGTAGTAGTCGTAACAGTAGAAGTAGTGTTAATTGTAGTTGTAGTAGCAGTAACAGTAGTAGTAGTACTAGTATTGTTAATAGTATTAGTAGTAATAGTAGTAGTAGCCGTAATGGGAGTAGCAGTAGTAGTATTAATCGGAGTAGCTATAGTAATAGTAGCAGAAGGTGTAGTAGTAGTAAGAGTAGTAGGAAAAGTACCAATAGAAGTAGTAGTCATAGTAATAGTAGTAGTATTAGCGGTAGTAGCAGTAGCTGTAGCAGCAATTGTAGTAGTAGGCGTAGTAGCGGCAACAATAGCAATAGTTACAAAAGTTGCAGCAACAGTAGCAGTAGTAGTACCAGTAGTCGTAGTAGCTACAGAATTAGTAGTAGTTGTAGTACCAGTAGTAACAGAAGTAGTTGTAGAAGTAGCATTATTATTATTAGTAGTAGTTGTTGTAGTAGTAGCAGTAGTTATAGTAGTAGTAGCCGTAGTTATAGTAGTAGTAGCCATACCAGTAGTAGTACTAGTAGTAGTAGTAGTTGTTGTAGTTGAAGCTGTAGAGTAGTAGAAGTAGTAACAGCAATAGTCGTACTTGTTGTAGTTGTAGTAGTTGTGGTAGTAGGAGAAGTAGTTGGAGTAGTAGTCGTAGTAGTAGTAGTAGTAGTAATAGACGTAATAGTCGTAGTAGCAGTAGTTGTAGTAGTAGGAGAAGCAGTTGAAGTTGCAGTAGAAGTAGGAGTTGTTGTAGCAGTAGTAGCAATAGTAGTAGTAGGAGTAGCTGCAGCTGCAGTAGTAGTACAATCACTAGCAGTAGTCATAGCAGTAGTAGTAGTTGTAAGAGAGCTAGTAGTAGTTGTTGTTGTAGTTGTAGGAAAAGTAGTAGTAGTAGTAGTAGTAGTAGTCGTGGTAGTAGTGGTAGTAGTAGTAGTAGTAACAGTAGCAGCAGTAGTAGTTGTAGCAGCAATCGTAGTCGTGGTAGCGGTAATAATCGTTGTGGCAGTAGTGGTAGTAGTAGTAGTCATAGCAGTAGTAGTAGTAGCAATTGTTGAAGTAGTAGTAGTAGAGGTAGTAGTAGCGGTAGTAGTAGCATTTAGTTGTTGGAGTAGTAGAAGTAGTAGTTATAGCAACAACAACAGCATTAGTGGCAGTAGTAGTAGTAGTAGCAGTCGTAGCAATAGTAGCAGTAGCAGTTACAGTAGAAGCAGCAGCAGTAGTAGTAGAAGTAGTTGTAGTAGTAGCAGTAGTAGTAGTAATAGCAGATGTTATAGTAGTAGGAGAATTTGTTATAGTAGAAGTAGTAGTAGTAGTAATAGTCGTAGTAGTAATATTAGTAGCAGTAATAGTAGTATTAGCAGTAGCAGTAGAGGCAGTAGCAGTTGTAGCAGTAACCGTTGTAGCAGAAGTAGCAGTAATAGTAGTAGCTATAGTAACAGTAGTAGTAGCTATTGTAGTAGTAGTAGTAGCAGGAGCCAAAGTAGGTGTAGTTGCAGAAGTAGTTGCAGTAGTAGTATATCAGTAATTGCAGTAGTAGCATTGCAACAGTTGCAATAGTATTAAGTATACAAGCAGTAGCAGTAGTAGTAGTAGTAGTAGTAGTATTAGTGGTAATAGTAGTAGCAGAAGTTACAGTGGTTGTTGTGATAGTAGTAGCAGTAGTAGCAGAGTAGTAGTTGTAGTAGAGTAGTAGTAAAAGTAGCAGCAACAGTAGTACTAGTTGCTAAAGAACAACGTTGGTGGTCGTCTTAGTAGGAGCATTTGTGCTAGTAGTAGTTGAAGTTGTAGAAGTAGCAGTAGTAGAAGCTGTAGTAGTTGTAGTAGCAGTAAGAGAACAAATAGTAGTAGTAGTAGTAGTTGTTGTTGTTGTTGTAATAGTTGTTATAGTAGTAGTCATTGTGGTGTTAGTAGTTGTAGTCATAGTAGTAGTTAAAGTGGTAATTGCAGTAGCAATCGCAGTATTTACGGTTGTGGTAGTAGTAGTAGAAGTAGTAGTAGTAGTAGCAGAAGTAGTTGTAGCTATAGTTGTGGTTGTAGTAGTAGTGGCAGAAGCAGTTGTAGCTATAATTATAGTAGTAGCAGTAGTAGCAGTGGTAATAGCAATAGTAGTAGCACTAGTTGTAGTTGTAGTAGCAGTAGTAGCAATAGTAGTAGTTGTATTAGAAGTCACTATTGTACTAGTTGTGTTGGAAGTAGCAGTAGTAGCTATTGCAACAATAGTAATAGTAGTAGTAGCAGCAGTAGCAATAGCAGTAGTAGTATAAGTAGCAACAGCACTAGTTGTTGTAGTAGTAGCAGTGGTAGTGGTAGTAGTCACAGTTGTTGCACTAGTAGCAGTAACAATGATAGTAGCAGGAGTAGCAGTTGTAACAGTAGAAGTAGTATTAGTTGTAGTACTAGTAGCAGTAGTCGTAGTAGTAGAAGTAGCGGTAGTAGTAGTATGAGAACTAGAGTAGTTGCAGCAGCAGCAGTAGTAGTAGCTATAGCAGTAGTAGAAGTAGTAGTAGTCATAGTAGTGGCCAAAGTCGTTGTAGCTGGAGAAGTAGTCGCAGTAGCAGTTGTCATAGTAGTAGTAGTAGTAATAGTAGTAGTGGTGGTGCTAGTAGTAGTTGTAGCCGTAGTAGTTATACTAGTGGTAGTTGTAGAAGTAGCAGTAGTTAAAGAAGTAACAACAATACTAGTAGAAGTAGGAGAAGTAGTTGTATTAGTAGTAGTAGTAGTTGTTGTTGTTGTTGTACTAGTAGTAGGAGTAATAATTGTAGCAGTATTAGTGGCAATAGTAGCAGTAGTAGCAATAATAGTAGTACTACTAGTTGTAGTAGTAGCAGTAGCAGTAGTAGTAGCAGTTGTAGTAGTAATAGTGGCAGTAGTAGCAGTAGTAGCAGTAATAATTATAGCAATATTAGTGGCAATAGTAGCAGTAGTAGCAATAATAGTAGTACTACTAGTTGTAGTAGTAGGAGTAGCTTTAGTAGTAACAATTGTAGTAGAAATAGTGGTAGTAGTAGCAGTAGTAGCCGTCATAGTAGTGGCAATAATAGTTGTAGCAGAAGTAGGACTAGTAGTACTACTAGCAGTAGTAGCAATAGTAGCCGTGGTTCTAGTAGTACCAATAGCAGTAGTAGTAGTAGTAATATTTGAGGTAGTGGTAGTAATTGTTGTATAGTAGTAGAACGATTAGTAGCAGTAGAAGTAGCAGCATTAGTAGTAGCTGAAGTAGTAGTAGTAGGAGAATTTGTAGTTGTAGAAGTAAGAGTAGTAGTAATAGTAGTAGTAGTATTTTTAATTGCAGTTGCAGCAGTAGTAGCAGTAGTCGTACTGGCAGTAGCAGTTGTAGCAGTAGCTGTACTAGCCGTAGCAGTTGTAGCAGTAGCCATAGTAGCAGTAATAGTAGTAGCTATAGTAGTGGTAGCAATAGCGATTGTTGTTGTAGTTGTAGTAGTGGTAGCCATAGTAGGAGTAGCAATAGTAGTAGTGGTAGCAGTAGAAGCCGTTGTAGCGGTAGTAGTAGTCATAGCAGTCATAGCTATAGGAGATATAGATGCAGCAGTAGCAGCAGCAGCCGCAGTAGTAGTAGTAAAAGTTGTAGTTGTTGTTGTTGTTGTAGTAGTAGTAGTAGCAGTAGCAATAGGGTAGCTCGAGTAGTAGTAGTAGGAGGAGGAGGAGGAGGTGGTGGTGGAGTATTAGTAGTGGTAGTAGTAGCAGTTGTTGTTGTAAAAGTAGTAGTAGGAGTAGCAGCAGTACCTATAGTAGTTGTAGTGTTAGTAGTAGTGGTAGTTGTTGTTGTTTTTGTAAAAGTAGTAGCAGTAGTAGCAATAGTAGTAGTAGCAGCAGTCGTAGTAGTGGTAGCAGTAGTAGCCATTATACCACTAGTAGTAGTAGTAGCAGTCGCAGCTGTAGTGACTATTGCAATAGCAGTAGTAGTAGTACTAGTAGTAGTAGTAATGGTAATAGTATGAGTAGTAGCAGTAGCAGAAGCAGCATTAGTAGCAGCAGAAGTAGTAGTAGTAGAAGTAGTAGAAGTATTAATAGTAGTAGTTGTAATATTAGTAGCAATCGTTGTATTAGCAGCAGTATGAGTAGTGGCAGTAGCAGTTGTAGCAGAAGCCATAGTAGCTGTTGTAGCAGCAATTGTGGTGGCTATAGTAGTGGTAGCAGTAACAGTTGTTGTAGTAGGAGCTATGGTAGGAGTAGTTGTAGCAGCAGCAGCAGTAGTTGTAGCAGCAGTTGTGGTTGTTGAATTAGCAATAATAGTAAGTATAGTAGTAGTAGTAGGAGTGGCAGTAGTAGCAGCAGTAGTCAGAGTAGTAGTAGTTGTTGTTGTTATTATTGTTGTTGCTGTTGTAGTAGCGGCAGTAGTAGTAATAGTAGCATAAGTGGAGCAGCAGTAGAAAGAGTAGTAGTTTTAGCAGTGGTGGAAGTAGTACTAGTAGCAATAGAGAAGTAGTTGTGGTAGTCCCAATAGTAGTAGTTGTAGTAGAAGTAGTAGAAGTTCTAGTAGTAGTTGCAGTAGTAGTGGTAGTAAGGGATGTAATAGTAGCAGTAGTAGTAATAGGAGTAGTAGTAGTAGTAATAGTAGTAGTAGTGGTAGTTGTTATTGTTGTTGTTGTTGTAGTAGTAGTAGTAGCAGTAGCAGCAGTTGTGGTAGCAGTAACAATAGTAACAATAGTAGTAGAAGAAGTTGTTGTAGCACTAGAAGTAGTAGTTGAAGCACTAGTAATAGCAACAGTTGCAGAAGCAGTAGTAGAAGTAGTAGGAGAAGTGGTAGTGGTAGTAGCAGTAGTAGTTATAGTGGCAATAGTCGTAGTAGTTGTTGTAGCAGCAGTAGTAGTACCACTAACAGTAGTAGCAATCATAGTAGTAGCAGTAGTTATAATAGTAGTAGTAGAAGCAGTAGTAGTAGTAGTCATAGTAGCTACAGAAGAAGTAGTAGCAGTAGCTATAGTTGCAGTAGGTGCTATTGCAACTACTACTACTACTACTACTACTACTACTACTACTACTGTTATTGCTACTACTACTGCTGCTACTACTGTTATTACTACTATCACTACTATTAACACTACTAATGCTACTAAAGCTACTGCTGCTTTTGCTACTGCTACTGCCACTATTGCTACTTATAGTACTACTACTATTGCAACAACTGCAACCATAACTATTACAATTAATACAATAGCTACTATGACTACTGCAACAACAACTACAAACACTACAATTCCTGCATCTACTACTATAGCTACGACAGCTACAACTGCTACTTCTACTGCTACTACTACAACTATTCCTGCAACTAGTAGAACTGCTACCACTGCCACATCTACTGCTAGTACGGCTACTGCTACTACTGCTACTACTACTATTACTACTGCTACTACAAGTACTACTATTGCCACTGCTTTGACTACTACAACTACTACAACAATAATAACTACTACTACTATTACGGTTACTCCTACTAATATTGATACTGTTGCTGCTACAACTGCTACTATTAGCACTGCTACTACAACCATTACGTCTGCTACTATGACTACATATACTTCGACTGCTACGTCTACTAATATGTCTACTACTACAACTAGTACTTCAACTTCGACAACAACTACTGGTGCTACTGCTCCTACTACTACTGCTACTATTACTACTACTACTATTACTACTACTATTACTCCTCCTCCTCCTACTACTACTACTACTACTACAACAACAATAACAACTACTATTACAACTACCACCACTACTACCACAACTACTAGTTCTCCTACTACTACTGCTACTACTACTTCTTCTCCTACTACTACTACTACTACTACTACTCGTCCTGCTGCTGCTTCAATTACTATTACTACTACTACTTCTTCTTTTGTTACTATTAGTACTACTATCACTTCTGCTTGTAGTGCTGTTACCATTGCTAGTGCTGCCACTACTGCTACTGCTTCTGCTACTCTAACTACTACTACTACTGCTATTCCTATTACAACTACCGCTACTTTTACTGCAACTACTGTTGCTATTGCTACCACTGCTATGACTGCCACTATAGCTACTACTTTGCTACAGCTGCTACTACTTCTCCTCCCCCTCCTCCTCCTCCTCCTCCTCCTCCTCCTCCTCCTCCTCCTACTACTACTACTACTACTACTACTACTCTGACTAATACTACTGCAGCTAGTACATTTGCAACTACTAATACTACTACTGACACTACTACTATTACTACTACTACTATTACTACTACAGCAACTGCTACTACTACTACTCCTGTTACTACTACATCCACTACTAATGCTACTGCTGCTACAATTACTATCACTACTACTACTATGACTCCTATTACTGCTACTACTACTATTGCTCCACTACTACCACAATTACTTCCACTACTACTACTCTAGCTACTATTACTACTACAACTGCTGCTACAACTACAACTACTGCTACTAACAACTATAGCACAAATCGCAACAATAACAACAACAACCAACACAACTACAACGACTACTACTACTATTGTTACTATTGCTTTTAATGCTACTATGCTACTACTATGGCTACTGCTACAACTACTATGATAGCTACGATTGCTTCTATGCTTAATACTGCAACAACTGTTACTACTGTCACATCTACTACTACGGCTACACCTCCTACTACTACTACTACCACAAATTCTACTACTACTACTACTACTCATACTACGACTACTACTTCTACTACTAACACTACTTTTACTACTTCTCCAACTACTAATACTGATGCTACTGCTACTACTACTACAACTGCCACCACTACTTTAGCCACAACTATAGCAACTGTAACTACTAATACTACTATTACAACTAATACTACTAGGACTGCTACTACAACTACCATTGTTGCTACTGCTGCTACTACTACTACTATAACTGCTACTACTTCTGCTGCAAATACTAACACTACAACTACTACTACTACAACTACTCAGCTACTATTGTTGCTACAACTGGTACTACTACTACTGCTACTACTGTTACTATTACCACAACTATTACTTCTACTACTGCTGCAACTGTTGCTACTACTACTACTAATACCAGCACGACTATAGCTTCTGCTAGTACGGCTCCTACTACGATTACTACTACTTCTACTACTATAATCAATACTACTTCTACAGGCACTAGTACTGCTGCTGCGTCTACCACTACCAATATTAGTACTACTGCTACCACCTTTACTACTGCTACCACAGCTACTACTACGGCTGCTACTTCTACTACTATTACTACTGCTGCTGTAACATCTACTACTGCTGCTACTTTTACAACAATAACTACAACTACTGCTATTACTACAACCACAATAGCGGCTACTAATACTACGACTACTACAACTACCACTACTTCTACTACTACTATGACTACTACAACCACAACTGCTGCTGCTACTACTACAACTGCAGCTACAACTACTAGTACTATTTCTACTACTACTACTCCTATTGCAATAGTTGCTTTTGCGACTACTATTGCTGCTACTTCTAACATTGCTGCTGCTACTGCCACTACTACTACTTCTATTTTTGCTACTACTATTATCGCTACTGCAACTACTACAACTATAATTACTATTACTATTATTACTACTTCTACTACAATGACAACTACTACGACAATTACTACTACTACTACTACTACAACAACCACAGCAATAACAACAACTACTACTACAACTACAACTACTACTGTTGCTGCTGTTGCTACTGCTGCTACCACTACTACTATTATTGCGACTACAACTACAACTACTACTCATATTGCTTCTGCTGCTGCTACTACAACTAATAGTATTACTACTAATACTTTTGCTACTGCTACTACTACAACGACTACGGATGCAACTGCTACTACTACTACAACTAGTGCTGCTACTGCTACTGCTACAACTATTACTGTTGTAACTGCTACTTCTGTTAATGCCACTACTATTACTACTGCTGCTGCTACTATTGATACTACTACAAATACCACTACAGCTACCAATATTACCACTACTACTTCTACTACTACTTTTGCTACTACTATGGCTACCACTACTGCTCCTACTTCTGCTTCTACTACTACTACTGCAACAACTACTACTACTACTATAACAGCTGCTTCTACTTCTACGATTACTACCACTACTACTACTCCTGCTGCTGCCATAATTACTACTACTGCTACTATGGGTACTGCTGCTACTACTACCAATACAAAAACTACGACAGCTACTGCTGCTGCAGTTGCTGCTGTGGCTATTGCAGCTATTCCTACTACTACTTCTACAACTACTACTACTACCACTACTCCAACTAATACAACTACTTCTACTTTTGCTTTTGCTAATACTATTGCGACAACTCCGGCTCCTGCTACTACTACTATAGCAACTACTGCTATTTTTGCTACTACTACTACTACGACAACAATTACTACCACTACTACAACCACTACTTCTACAATGACAACAACTACTACTAGTAGTTGTACTACTACTACTAATACTACGACTACTACTACTACTACTACTTCTACTGCTGCTACGACTACTACTACTACTACTATTACTACTACTACTAGTGCTACTACTACTATTACTACTACTACTACTACTACTACTACTACTACTACTATTACTACTACTACTACTACTACAACAACAACTGCTACTATTGCTGCTACTGCTGCTATTATTAATACTACTACCACAACTACTATGACTACAATTACTACTACTACTACTACCACTATTACTACTTCTACTACTTCTACTGCTACTGCTACTGCTTCTAATACTACAACTACTAGTGCTACCTGTACTACTTCTACTACTGCTACTGCTACTACTATTACTACAACTACCACCACTATTGCTTCTACTGGTACTTCTACTACTGCTACAACTACTACTACTGCTACAGCCGTGACTACTACTACTATTGTTGTTGCGGTAACTACCACTACTGCTACAACTGCAGTTACAACTACTACTGCTTCTACTACAACAACTAATAGTTTCCATTACTACAACAACTGCTGCTACTACTACTACTACAACTACTACTACTACTACTACTGCGACTACTACAACTACTGCTACAAGTACTGGTGTTACTGCTATAGTTACTACCACTAACAGTACTGCTGCTGCTGCTACTGCTACTTCTACAACTACTGGTACTCCACAACTGTTACTACTACTATTGTTATTACTGCTGCTACTACTGCAACTAATACAACCACTACTACTGCAGTTGCTACTCTTACTACTAGTCCTACAACTACTATTACTACTACTGCTACTGCTCTCACTTATCCTACTACTACTGCTGCTATGACTACTCTATTTCTACCACTTCTACTACTGCTATTACTGCTACCACAACGACTAAAACAACAACAACTACTGCTATTACAACTACTACCGCTACTATAAGCACTACCAATACTACTACTTTGGCTACTACTGCTCCTACTGCTACTACAACTATGCTGCTACTACAGTTACTACCACTACTAGTGCTTCTATTGCCAATGTTGTTGTTGCTACTACTACTACTACTACTACTACTACTATTACTACTAATTCTTCTACTGCTACTACTACTATTAGTACATCTCTTGCTACAACTACTATTGCTATTACTACAACTACTGCTACTGCTACCAATACTACTACTACAACCACTACTACATCTACTACTGCTACTACAACTACTACTACTACTTCTACTACTACTACCACCACTACCAATATTACTACTACTACTTCTACTCCCACTACTGCCACTACTACTATTACTACTACTACTATTGTTTCTGCTAATACAACTACATCCCCTACTACTCGTACTACTACAACTACAAACAACTATTACTACTCTGACTACTACTACTACAACTTTTACTAGTACTTCTACTACTATTACTACTACTACTACTATTACTGCGACTACGACTACTACTGCTACTACTGCTATTACTGCTATTGCTGTAACTTCTGCTACTACTACTACTATGGCTACTATTACTTCAACTACAATAATAATATCAACAACAACTACCACTACTTTGGCTACTACTGCTGCTACTACTACTACTACTACCACGACTACTACTATCACTAGTTCTGTTACAACTACAACTACTACTGCTATGACTACTGCTATGATTGTGACCACGACTACTACTACTTCTATTGCTACTACTGCTACCACTACTACTAGGATTACTGCTGCTACTACTTCTACTAGTACTGCAACTGCTATTGCTACCACTATAACTCCTACAATTACTACTACTGCTACTACTTCTGCAACTAATATAATTGATACGGCTACTACTACTACTGCTAGCTCGACTGCTGCTTTTGCTGCTACAACTACAACTACTACTACTATTACTACAACTACTCCCCCTACTTCTACTACTACTATGACTACTACTACTACCAATGCTGCTACTATTACTACTACTCTCCCGCTACTACTACTACTACTTCTACTACTCCAACTCCTACTACAACTTCTAAACTACTATGGCTACTGCCGCTACAACTATAACTATAGCAACAATAACAACAACAACTACTACTACTACTACTACGACTACTACGACTTCTACTACTTCTCCGCCTACACATACTATAATACAGTAACTACTATGACTACTACTACTACTACTGCTGCTGCTGCTATTACCGCTGCTTCTACTACTACTACTACTACAACTACTAATTTTGCTACTACTACTACTACTACTACTACTACTATTACATCCACTTGTACAACAACTACGACTACATCTTCGGCTACTACTGCTCCTAGTGCTACTACTATTACTATTATTACTATTGCTACAACTACTACTCCTGCGACTATTGCTTCTATTGTTAAGACTACTACTTCTATTGTTAATACTACCACAACTGCTACTACAGTTACTATTGATATTGTTGCTACTAGTCCTACTATTACAACTACCACTACTTCTACAACTACAACTACTAGTACAATTACTACTACTAACACTGCTTCTACTACTACTACTACTACTACTCCAGCAACTACTGCTTCTATTGTTAACACTACTACCACTACTACTACAACAACTAGTACTGCTACAACTGCTACTAATACTACTGCTACTACTGCCACTACTACTACTACTACTACTACTACTACTATACTACTATTACTACTACTACTACTATTACTTCTAATACTACTACTCTTACTACAACTACCACTCCGATTACTGCCATTACTACAACCATTACTACAACCATTACTACTACGACTACTACTACTACTCCTCCTAATGCAACTTGTACTCCTATTCCTACTACTACTACTACTGCTACTCTTTCCATTACTATTATTACTACTACTACTCTGACTACTACTACTACTACAACTCATACTATTATTACAACTACTGCTACTACTTCTGCTAGTACTTCTAGAGCTACTACTACTACTATAACTATTGTTACTTGTATAATTACTGCCATGACTATTGCTATTGCTACTGCTGCTACTACTATTACAACTATTACTGCTGCTGCTACTGCTACTACTACTTCAACTCCTTCTCTTGATCCAGCTACTACTACTACTACTTCGATTCCTAGTACTGCTACTACTAATCTGACTCCTTCTACTACTACTATTACTACTACTACTACTACAACCGCTGCAGCTACTACAATAACTACTCCTACTACTGTTGTTGTTGTTGTGGCTGCTGCTTTTGCCGTTGTTGCTGCTACTATAGCCAAGACTACAACTACTACTTCTACTGCTGCCACTACTATTACACTGACTCCTACTACAGGTACTACTGCACCTAATCCTAGTCCGACTCCTACTACGGCAACAACAACAACAACAACAATAACAACAACTACTACTACTACAACTATAGATACTCCAACCCCTACTACTTCTACTACTCCAAATCCTACTGCTACTTCCACTCCTACTACCACAACTATTGCTGTTACTACTACCACTACTCAAACTACAACTACACCTAGTATTACTCCGACCCCTACTCCTACTCCAACTACTCCTCCTCCTTCTACTCCTCCAACTACTACTAATACTACTACAACTGCTACTGCTACTACTACTATTGCTACCGCTGCTCCTACTGCCACTTTTACTACGACTACTACTACTACTACTACTACTACTACTACTACTACTACTACTACTACTACTACTACTTCTACACCTACTACTACAACCACGACGACTAATACTACTACTACAATAACAACAACTACTACTATGACTACTAACCCAATTACCACTGCCACTGCTACAACTACTACTAGCACAACTATTGCTCCTCCTCCTAGTACTAGTACTAGTACTAGTACTACTACTACTACTACCACCACCACCACTCCTCCTAATACAACTACTACTTCCACTACAACAACAACAATAACTACTAGTAATCCTACAACAACTACTACAACTAGTACTATTAATACTACTATTGCTACAACTACTACTACAACAACAACTACTGCTACTAGTATTGCTACTACTACTAATACTACTACTACAACTACCGCTACTACTACTCCTACTATTACTATTACTACTACTGCTACTACTACAACTGCTTATACTTTCACTACCACTGCTACAACAACTACTACTAATACTACTACTATTCCTACTACTATTAGCACTACGACAACTACAACAACAACAACGATAACTACTGCTACTGCTGCTGCTACTACTACTAATACTACTACTACAACTGCTGCTACCGCTACAACTACTCCTACTACTACTACAACTACTAATACTTTCACAACCACTACAACAACTACTGCTACTACAACTACTATAACTACAACAACAACTACTACTACTACGACAACTACTACTATTACTACTACTACTTCTGCAACTACTACAACTGCTACTACTACTACTACTACTACTACTAATAATACTCCTATTACTACTACTACTGTTGCTGCAACTATTATATCTACTACTACTTCTATTGCTGCTGCTACTACTTTCACTACTACCACTACTACTATAGCTACTGCTACTACGACTTGTACTACTACTACTACAACTGCAACAACTACAACAACAACAACAACTACTACTACTACTACTACCACTACTATTACTACTACTACTACTTCTCCTACTACTATGACTACTACTACTACAACCACATCTACTACATCAACTAATACTACTACCACTACTGCAACAATGTCTACTACAACTACTACTACTGCTACTGCTACTACAATTACAACAACTACTACTACTACTACTACTACCACTGTTACTAATGCAACTACTACAACTACTGCTACTACTGCTACTGTAACTACGGCTACAACAACAACAACAACAACTACTACTACTGCAATTACTACCACTACAATAACTACAACTACAACAACTACTACTACTAATGCTCCTCGTCCCCCTACTACTACTACTACAACTACCACTGGTACTGCTCCAACTGCTACTACTACGACTGCTACTAATACTGCTATGACTTCTGCAACTCCTACTCCTACTACCACTCCTACTACTACTTCTACAACTACAACTACTACTACAAGAACTACTATTGCCATTGCTGCTACTACTACAACTATAACTACTGCTGCTACTGCTAGAAAGTCTACTACTACTTCTATTACTACTCCACTACTACTCCTACTACTACTCTACTACTACTACTACTACTACTACTACTACCACTACTACTACAACAACAACAACTACTACTCCTACTACAAGTACTACTAATTCTACTAGTACTAGTTCTACAACAACTACTACTACTATAATTGCTAGTACGGCTACTGCTGCTGCTACAACTACTACTACAACAACCACTACTACCACTGCTACTGATACTGCTACTACTGCCACTGCTACTACTATGACTACTACAGCTGCTGCTGCTACTACTACTACCACTTTGACTACTATTACTACTACTACTGCTGCTAGTACTACTACCACTGCTGCTGCTACTGCTACTACTAGTCCGGCTACTACTAGTACTATTACTACTGCCACGACTGCTGCTACTGCTACTACTATCACTACCCCTGCTACTACTACTACTATTACTACCGCAACAACAACAATAATTACTACTACTACTACTACTACTACTACTATGATTAGAACTATTACTCCTATAACTACGTGTGCTGCTAGTAAAACTACTATGACTATTACTGATGATGTAACCACTACTGCTTCTACTACGGTTACCACTACTGCTACTACTACTTCTACTACTACAACAACAACTACTACTGCTACTACTATGACTTCTACTACTATTACTACTACTTCTCCCACTCCTCCTCCTCCTCCTCCTCCTCCTCCTACTACTACTACTACTACAACTACAACAACAACAACAACTACTACTACTATTATTACTACCATGACTTCTACTATTGCAGCTACTACAGCTGCTACAGGTACTACTACAATAACTACTACTACTACAACAACAACAACAACAACTACTACTACTCTTATTACTACCATGACTTCGACTACTGCAGTTACTGTTGCTGCTATAGCTACTACTACTACTACTACTATTACTATTTCTACTTCTCCTACTACTACAACTAGTAGTACAACTGCTACTACTACTACTACTACTTTTACTACTACCACTACTACTACTTCTGCTACTACCACTACTACTATGACTACTACTACTACTATTACTACTACTACTATTATTACTACTACTGCTACTACAACACCTATGACTACAACTACTACCACTACTTTTACCACTTGTAATTTTTGCTTGACAACATTGCTGCATCTACTCTAACTACTGCTACTAATACCATGACTCCAACGCCTACTACAATAACGACAACTACAACTACTACTATAACAACAACAACTACTACTACTACAACTGCTATTACTACTACTACTATTGCTGCTATTGCTACTGCTACTGATACTACAACTACTGCTCCTACTGTTGTTGCTACTACTACTACTATTACTATTGCTGCTACTACTACTACTACTACCAGTACCACTATTACTACTACTTCAGCTACTTTTACTGCTACTACCACTACAACGACTATTACTACTACTTTGCTTCTACCACTACGTTTACTACAACTACTCGTATTACTACAACAACTACTACTCCTGCTAGTACTCCTAATAATACTACAAATACTACTACTACTTGAACTACAACTCCTATTACTTCTATTACTACCACTACTACTACTACGACTGCTATTACCACTTCTGCTACTGCTAACACATCCACTACTACTACTACTACTACTACTACTACGACTACTACTACTACTACGACTACAACTACTACTACCGGTACTGCTGCTACTGCTAGTACTACTCCTAGTACCACTATTGCCACTACTAGTGCTACTGTTACTACTACTCCTCCTACTCCTACTACAACAACTACTACTACTACCCACTACTACTACTGCTATTACTACTACTACAGCAACTACTACTACCTCCACTTCTACTACTTCTGCTACTGTTACAACTACTAATGTTGCTGCAGCTATTACTGTGGCTGCTGCTACTACTACCACTACTACAAGTGCTATTGCTGCTACTACTACTACAACTACAATGACTACTTCTACTACGTTTTCTACTACTACTACTGTTATTGCTAGTACTCCCACTACAACTCTGCGAGTACTACTACTTTTGCAATTAATACTTCAGCTACTACTCCTACTACTGTTGTTGCTGCTACTGCTACTACTATTGTTGTTGTTGCTACTAGTACAACTACTACTACTAATCCTACTACTACTACAACTACTACTCCAAGTACTACTCCTGCTACTTCTACTACTACTGCAACTACTACTATTGCTCCTACTCCTACTAGTCCTACTGATACGATTATGGCTACAACAACTACTGTTGCTACTACTAATGCTATTACTACTACCACAACTACTACTACTTCTTCTGCTACTACTACAACTACTGCTACGACAACTTTTACTCCTCCTACTGATGCTACTACGTGGACTGTTGCTACTACTACTACTACTATACTACCACTGTTTTTACTACTACTACTACTATTACTACATATACTACCACTACTTCTACTAGTACTGCTGCTACTACCATTACTCTTATGACTACAATTACTACAACTACAACTACTGCTGTTGCTACTATTATTACCACTATCGCTCCTGCTACTATTGCCACTACTACAACTACTACTACCACTCCTACTACTAGTCCTTCTACTGCTACGACTACTACTACTACTGCTACTACAGCTCGTACTACTCCTAGAACTAGTACTAGTACAACTATTACTGCTAGTACAACTACTGTTGCTGCTTGAAATATTATTCCAACTATTTGAACTACTACTACTACGACGACTATTACCACTTTTGCTACTGCTAGTACTGCTACTACTACTGCTGCTACTACTACTACTACTACTACTACTACTACTACTATACTACTACTACTACCTACTACTACTACTACTACTCCTCCTTACTACTATACTACCTCCTACTACTATACTACTACTCCTACTCTCCAAGTACTACTCCTAGTACTACTACTGCTACAACTACAACTACAACTACTACTGCTACGTCTACTACTATTACTACTGCTACAACTACTACTACTACTTCCACTCACAGTACTTCTACTACTCCTACAACTGCTAGTGATGCGGCTACTACTACTAATGCTGCTACTGCTACTACTGCCACTACTACTGCTACAACTACTACTACTTGTGCTGCTGCTACTAATACTACTACGACAATGACAACTTCTACTATCACTACTAGTACTACTACATTTACTACAACTACTCGTATTACTACAACAACTACTACTCCTACTAGTACTCCAAATAATACTACAAATACTACTACTACTTGAACTACAACTCCTATTATTTATATTACTACTACTACGACTAGGACTACTTTTACCACTTCTGCTACTGCTAACACATCCACTACTACTACTACTACTACTACGACTACAACTACGACTACCGACACTGCTGCTAATGCTAGTACTACTCCTAGTACTACTATTGCCACTACTAGTGCTACTATTACTACTACTCCTCCTACTCCTACTAGAACAACTACTACTACTACCCTCTACTACTACTGCTATTACTACTACTACAGCCACTACTACTACTTCCACTTCTACTACTTCTGCTACTATTACAACTACTAATGTTGCAACTCCTACTAATGTTGCTGCTGCTATTACTGTGGCTGCTGCTACTACAACTATTACTACAACTACTACCACTACTACAAGTGCTATTGCTGCTACTACTACTGCTACTACAATGACTACTTGTACTACGTTTTCCACTACTACTACTCATATTACTACTACTACTACTACTACTGTTATTGCTGGTATTCCCACTATAACTACTGCGAGTACTACTACTATTGCAATTAATACTTCTGCTACTACTACTACTACAGTTGTTGCCGCTACTGCTACTACTGCTGTTGTTGCTGCTACTACTACTACAACTACTACTAATCCTACTACTACTACAACTACTATTCCAAGTACTACTCCTGCTACTTCTACTGCTATCGCAACTTCTACTACTACTCCTACTACTCCTATAGATACGATTATGGATACAACAACTACTACCACTAATACAATTACTACTACCACAACTACTACTACTTCTTCTGCTACTACTACAACTATTGCTACGACAACTTTTACTCCTCCTACTGCTACTACTACGCGGATTGTTGCTACTACTAATACTACGCTACTGCCACTATTGTTACTACTACTACTACTATTACTACATATATTGCCACTACTTCTACTACTACTGCTGCTACTACCACTACTCTTATGACTACAATTACTACAACTACTACTACTGCTATTGCTACTATTGTTACCACTATCGCTCCTGCTACTACTTCCACTACTACAACTACTACTACCACTCCTACTACTAGTCCTTCTACTGCTACGACTACTACTACAGCTGCTACTACAGCTCGTACTACTCCTAGAACTAGTACCAGTATAACTATTACTGCTAGTACAACTACTGTTGCTGCTTGAACTATTACTCCAACTATTTGAACTACTACTACTACTACTACTACGACTGCTATTACCACTTCTGCAACTGCTAGTACTACTACTACCGCTACTACTACTACTACTACTACTACTACTACTACTACTACTACTACTACTACTACTACTACTACTACTACTACTACTACTACTACTACTACTACTACTCCTACTACTGCTACTACTACTCCTAGTACTACTACTGCTACAGCTACTGCTACTGCTACTACTACTCCTACTACAACTACTACTACAACAACTACTACAACTACTACTGCTACGTCTACTGCTACAACTACTACTACTACTTCCACTCGTAGTACTTCTGCGACTCCTACAACTGCTAGTGATGCGGCTACTACTATTGCTACTACTACTAATGCTGTTGGAGCTACTACTGCTACTACTACCACTACTACTACTACAACTACTACTACTTGTGCTACTGCTACTAGTGCTATTACGACAATGACAACTTCTACTACCACTGCTAGTACAACTATGTTTACTAGTACTGCACTTATTACTACAACATTGCTACTATTGCTTGTACTCCTACTACCACGACTGCTACTGCTACTAGAGCAACAACTCCTAAGATCTATTACAACAACTACTACTACGATTGGTTTTACATCTTCTGCTACTGCTACTATTACAAGTCCTACTACAACTACTTATACTACTACTACAACTCCTACTATTGCAACTACTACTCCAAGTACTACTACTACTGCTGCTTCTGCTACTGCAACTACAACTACTAATTTACCACTCCTACTGCTACAATTACTGCTACTATTACTACTAATTACTACTACTAATGCTACCACTACTACTACTGCTACTGCTACTACTGCCACAACTACTGCTACAACTAGCACTACGATGCCTATTACTACTCCAATTGCTACTAATGTTATTGCTACTCCTACTACTATGCGTACAATTGTGACTATTTCTCCTACTGCTTCTCCTACTACTGCTAACCGGAATACTCTAATACTACTGTCCTGCAACCGATTATACTCGAACTACGCTCACTACTAATTATACTTCTAACTACATACTACTAGACAACTACAACACTAGTACTCCGATGACTAACAATTAGCTACTACTACTACGTCATTACTAAACTATTACTACATATGCTGCGAACTACTACTGTCTGGGACTTGGCTGATAGGCGGCGCACACTATTACCTACCCACTACTAATTTGCTACTATAGCACTAATAGTAAAACAACTACAATTCCGATGGCGGCTTGCTGCTACCGCGATTATGGCGCTGCTTACTTCTACTTTTAATTCTACTACTGCTAGTACTTCTATTGCTACTCCTTCTACTCCTCCTCCTCCTACTACTACCCCTACTTCAAAGTCTACTCTTGTTACGATGACTACTACTACTACTACTACTACTACTACTACTACTACTACTACTACTACTACTACTACTACTACTACTACTAACTACTAACTACTACTACTACAACTACTACTCCTACTACTACTACTCCTACTACTAACTACTACTACTACTACTAACTAACTACTCCTACTACTAACTACTACTACTA
>RXID01021413.1:41154-66408 GCA_005019695.1 Trichopus zeylanicus subsp. travancoricus | reverse complement strand
TGGTAGCAATAGTATCAGTAGTGCTATTAGTAGTAGCAAAAGAAGTTGTTGCTCTGGTCGCAGTAGTAGCAGCAGTAAAACTCATTGTACTACTAGTGGCCGCTGTAGTAGTGGTGGTAGAAGTTGTTGCAAGAGCAGCAGTAGTGGTAGTTGTAAGAGAAGCAGTAGCAGTAGTAGCAACAGTAGCAGTCGTTGTAGCAACGAATGTTGTTGTAGTAGCATTAGCAACAGTAGCAGAAGTAGTTGTGTTGTAGTAGTAGTAGTATTCACTATAGTAGTAGTAGTAGCAGCAGTAATAGTAGCTGTAGTAGTTGTTGTTGTAGCGCTGTTGTAGTTGTTGTAGAAGTAGTAACAGTAGAATGAGTTGTAGTGCTAATAATAGTAGTAGTAATCGTAGTAGTAGTAGTAGTAGTAGTAGTAGCAGGAGTAGTAGTAGTTGTAATAGTAGTAGTAGTAGTAGTTCTAGGACTAGTAGTAGTCGTAGTAGTGTTACTGGTAGTAGTTGTAGTTGTAGTAGTAGTAGGAGTAGTAGTAGTTGTAATAGTAGTAGCTGTAGTAGGAGTTGTTGTAGTAGTAGTAGTAGTAGTAGTAGCAGTAGTAGTAGTAGTAGTAGTAGTAGTAGGAGTTATAGTAGAGGTACGAGTACTAGTAGTTGCATTAGTAGTAGTAGTGCAAATGGCAATAGTTGTAGTATTAGTAGTAGTAATAGTAGTACTTGTAGGATTAGTAGTAATTCAAGTAGTAGTAGTCGTAGTACAAGTAGTAGACGGAGTAGTGGTAGTCGCAATAGTTGTAGTAGAAGTAGCTGCAGTAGGAGTAGTAGTAGTAGCAGGGGTAGTAGTAGTAGTAGTAGAAGAAAAAGAAGAAGAAGTAATTGTTGTAGTAATAGTAGCAGGAGTAGTTATAGGTTTACTAATAAAAGTTGGGTGTAGCAGTAGTAATAGTAGTTGTAATAGTAGTAGTAGTAGTAGTAGTGGTAGTAGGAGGTGGAGGAGTGGTAGTAGTAGTAGCCGCAGTAGCAGTAGCAATAGTAGTATGAGTAGTAGTGTTTGTCGTAGTATCTGTAATAGTAGTAGTAAGAATGGTAGTTGTAATACTAGTAGTAGTAGTAGTTTTTTTTTGTAGTAGTAGCAGTAGGAAGAGCAGCAGTCGTAATAATAATAGTCATAGTAGTAATAATAATAATAGTAATATTAGTAATATTAGTATTTTTACTAGGTGCGTTAGGAGTAGTAGTAGTATTAGAAGTAGTAATTGTAGTAATTGTTGTTGTAGTAGTAGTAGTAGTAGTAGTAGTGGTTGAAGTAGTAGGAGTAGTAGTCGTAGTTGTAGTAGTTGTTGTTATTGTCGAAGTAGTTGTGGCAATAGTAATAGTAATAATTATAGTAGCAGTAGCAGCAGCAGTAGTAGTAGTAGAAGTAGTAGTTGTTGTTATAGTAGTAATAGTTGCAGTAGTCGTAGTAGTACTCATAGTAGTTGCAGGAGGAGTAGTAGTAGTAGTCATAGCAGTAGTTGTAGTTGTAGTCGTATTAGTTGTAGAAGTAGTAGTAGTTGTTGTTGTTGTGGTTGTAGTAGTAGTAGTAGTAGTATTTGGTTCGCATCATCCCCGTAGTAGTAAGTAGTAGTAGTATGTGTAGGTGTAGTAGTTGTAGTAATAGTTCTAGTGGTCGTAGTTGCAGATGTAGTACTAGTAGTATGCATAGTTTTAGTAGTAGCAATAGTAGTAGTTCTAGAAGTAGTAGTAGTAGTAATAGTAGTAGTAGTAGTAGTAGCAACAATGGTAGTAAAAGAAGTAATAGAAGTTCTAGTTGTAGTAGTAGTAATAATAGTAGTAGTAGCTGTAGTATTGGTTGCAGCTGTTGTAATTGTTGTAGAGGTAGTAGTAGTATTAGCAGTACTAGTAATATTAGTAGTACTGGTGGTAGAAGTATTATCATCATAGTAATAGTAGTAGTGGTTGTAGTAGCAGTTATTCTAGCAGCTAAATTGATAGTAGCAGAAGTAGTAGTAGTTGTAATAGTAGTAGTAATAGTAATAATTGTAGTAATACTAGTAGTAGTCACAGTTATAGTAGTGGTTGTAGTAGCAGTTGTAGTAGCAATAGTCGTAGTCATTATAGTAGTAGTAGTACTAGTAGTAGTATTAATAGTAATAGTAGTAGTAGTAACAATATTAGTTGCAGAAGTAGTAGCAGCACCATTGGTATTAGTAGTATTAGCAGTAGCGGTAGTAGTAGTTGAATTTGTAGTAGTAGCAGCAGTAGCAATACTAGTAGAAGTAGTAGTAGTTAAAGCAGTAGTAACTATAGTAGTAGTATTTGGGGTTGTAGCAGCAGTACTAGTAGTGTTAGTAGTGGCAGGAGTAGTAGTATCAATAGTAACAAAAGCAGTAGTTGCAGTAGCTGTAAGAGTTGTAGTAGTAGCAGTAGCCATAATAGTAGTAGCAGTTGTAGTATTAGCCATAGTTGTAGCAGTAGTAGTTGTTGTTGGAGAAGTTGTAGTAGTAGTCGCAGTAGTTGTTGATGTTTGAGAAGTAGCAATAGTAGCAGTAGTAGTAATAGAAGTAGTAGTAGCAGCAGCAGCAGTAGTTGTGATAGTAGTAGTAGTAGTAGTAGTAGTAGTCGTGGTAGTAGTAGTAGTAGTAGAAGTAGTAGTAGTAGTAGTCGTGGTAGTAGTAGTAGTAGTAGTAGTAGTAGCAGTCGCAATAGTAGTGGGAGCAGGAGTGGTAGTAGTAGAATAGCTAGTAGTACTTGTAATAAAGTAGCAGTATTCTCTATAGTAGTAGTCATAGTAGTAGCAATAGTTGTAGTAGCAATAGTAGCAGCAACAGTAGTTCTAGTAGTAGTAGCAGTAGCAATAGTAGTAGCAATAGTAGTAGTGGTGGTGGTAGATGTGTTAGTAGTGTCATAAGTAGCTGTAATAGTAGTAGTAGTAATAGTAGTAGTAAATGTAGCAACAATAGCAAAATAGTGCTAGTTTTAATAGTAGTGGTAGCAATTATAGTTGCACTAGTAGTAGTATTAATAGTAGTAGTCATAGTAGTAATGACAGTCATGTTAGTAGCAAAATTAGTTGAAGTGGTTGTAGTAATAGTAGCAATATTAATAGTAGTAGTAGCAGGAGCCATAGTAGCATTTGTAACAATTCTTCTAGTAGTAGAAGTAGCAGAAGTATTAGTCCTGGCAATAGTAGTGGTAGTAGCAGTGGAACCTGAAGTATAGTGGTAGTAGTAGCAGGTGTTGCAGTTGCAGCAGTAGCGATAGTAGCGGTGTAGTAGTTATTGTAGTAGCAGCAGCAGTAGTAGTAGAAGTGGTAGTAGTTGTAGCAATAGAGGTAGTTGGTGTAGTAGTAGTAGCAGAAGAAGTATTAGCAGTAGTTGTAGAAGTATTAGAAGTAGTTGTAGTAGTAGTATTAGTAGGAGTTGTAGTAGAACTAGTAATAGAAGTAGTAGTTGAGCTAGTGGTAGTAGAAGGCGAAGTAGTTGTAGCGGTAGTTGCATTAGTAGTAGTAGAAGCAGCATGGGTAGTAGTGTTAGTAGTAGTATGGCAAGTGGTAGTTCTATCGGTAGCAGTAGTACTGAAAGCAGTATTAGATGTAGTACTAATAGCAATAGCTGTTGTTTTAGTAGCAGTAGTGCAAGTAGCAGTCGTAGCAGTCGTAGTAGTAGTAGTAGTAGTCGTAGCAGTTGCAGCAGCAGTAGTAGTAGAAGTTGTAGTGGTAGGAGCAGTAGTTGCAGAATTAGTGGTAGTCGTAGCTGCTATAGTAGTAGTAGTTGTAGCCGCAGTAGTAGTATTAGTTGTAGTAGGAGCAACAGTTGTGGTAGTAGAAGCAGAAGCAGTAGCAGAAGTGGCAGTAGTTGCAGCCATAGCAGTTGTAGTAGTAGTAGTAGCAATAGAATCAATAGTAGCAGTAGAAGTAGTCGTAGTAGTACTTAGTCTTAGTAGTAGTAGTAGTCGTAGAAGTAGTAGCATTGGCATTAGTTGCAGTAGTAGTAGTAGTAGTAGTAAGTTGTAGTAGTAGTCATAGCAGTATTTGTAACAAAAGTTGTAGTAGCAGAAGCAGTCGCAGTAGAAGTTGTAGCACTAGTACGAGTTATAGTCGTAGTATAAGTAGTTGTAATAGTGTAGCAATTGCAGCAGTAGCAGCAGCTGCAGTAGTAGTAGTAGTAGCAGCAACAGCAGCAATAGTAGTAGCAGTAGTAGCAGAGCAATAGTAATAGCATTAGTCGAAATAGATGTAGTAGTAGTAACAGTAGTGGTAGTTGTAGAAGTAGTTGTAGTAGTAGCAATAGTTGTTGTAGTAGTTGTGGAAACAGCAGTAGCACTCGTAGCCGTAGTAATAGTGGCAGCAACAGTCATAGCTATAGTAGTAGCAGTAATAGTAGCAGCATCTAGTAATAATTGTAGCAGCAACTGCAGTAGTTGTAGTAGTAATACTAGTAGAAGTAGTAATAGTAGTTGAAGTAATAGTAGTAGTAGTTGTAGAGGTAGTAGTACTAGTAGCTATAGTTGCTATAGTAGTAGTAGAAGATGCAGCAGCAATTGTAGCCGTAGTTGTAGTCGCAGGAGCAGTGGCAGTAGGAGAAATAGTAGCAATTGTAATAGTAGTAATAGTAGTAGCAGTGGAAGTAGAAGTAATAGTAGCATTAGCAGTAGTAATAGTAGCAGTAGTAATAGTAGTGGTGGTAGTAGTAGGAGTGCTACTAGTAGCAGTAGTAATAGTAGTAGCAGAAGCAGTCGCAGAAGTAGTAGTTGTCGTAGTAGTAGTGGTAGTTGTAAAAACAGTAGTAGTAGCAATATTAGTAGCTGTAGTTGACGAAGCAACAACAGCATTAGTGCTAGTAGGAGTAGTAATAGTAGTATTAGTAGTAGCAGCAATAGTAGTAATAGTAGTACTAGCAGTAGTAGTAGTAGTAGCAATAGTAGTGGCTGAAGTAGTAGTCATAGCAGTCGCAATAGCACAAGCAGTAGTTGTAGCAGCAGCAACAGTAGTACAACTAATAATGGTAGTAGTGGTATCAGTAGCCGTAGCAGTTGTAGTAGAAGTAGCAGTAATAGTAGTAGTAGTAACCACAATAGCAATAGTAGTAGTTATAATAATAGTAGTTGTAGTAGCATCAATAGTAGTAGTAGTAGGAGTAGCAATAATAGTAGTAGTGGTAGTAGCAAGTGTAGTAGTAGTAGTTGCAATGGCAGTAGTGTCAATAGTAACAATAGTACCAGTAGTATTAGCAGAAGTAGCCGCAGTTGTAGTAGTAGCAATAGTAGTATTAGTATTAGTAGTAGTCATAGTAGAAGTTGTAGCAGCAGTAGCAGAAGTTGTAGCAACAATAGTAGTAGTAGTAGTATTAGTAGTAATAGTTGTAGCAGTAGTTGCAGCAGTAGCAGTCATAGTAGCAGTAGTTATTGCAGCAGTAGCCGCCATAATAACCGTAGTATTAGTAGTAGTAGCAGTCGGGGCCGTAGTAGCAGTAGTAGCAGCAGCAGTAATAGTAGAAGCAACAACAGTAGGAGCAATAGGAGTAGAAGCAACAGTAGTTATTGTGGTAGTGGTAGTAGTCGCAATAATAGTAGTAGCAGTCGCAGTAGTAGCAGTAGTAGTTGTTTTGGTAGTGGTAGCAGTAGCAGTAGTAGTACCAGTAGTAGCAAAAGTTGTAGTAGTAGTAGTTATTGTAGGACTAGTAGTAGTAGTAGTAGTTGTAGCAGAAGTGGGAGTAGTTGTAGTCGTAGTTGTAGGAGAATTAGTCGTAGTAGTTGTTGTTGTAGTTGTAGGAGGAGTAGTAGTAGTAGTAGTAGTAGAAGTAATTGTAGAAGATGTACTTTTAGTAGTTATAGTAGTAATAGTAGTAGTATTAGTAGTAGTATTAGTAGAAGTAGTTGTTGAAGTAGTAGTTGTAGTAGAAGCAACAGAAGGAGTAGCAGTTGTAGTAGAAGCATCAGCATTGGTAGTAGTAGTAGAAATAGAAATAAAAGTAGTAGTAGCTAAAGAAGTAGTAGTAGGAGAAGTAGTAGTATTAGTAGTAGTAGTCGTAGCTATAGTAGTATGTGTAGTTAGAGTAGGAATAACAGTACTACTAGCAGTAGTAGTAGCAAAAGTAGTAGTAGTAGTTGTTGTGGTAGTAGCAGTAGTTGTAACAGCAGTAGTAGCAGAAGTAGTAGTAATCATTGTAATAATAGTAGCAGTAGTAGTTATAGTAGTAGTAGAGGTACCAGTAGCAGTAGTTGTAGGAGAAGTAGTAGTAGTGGTAGTTGCTATAGTTGTAGCAGAAGTAGCACTGGTAGTAGTAGTAGTTGCAGTAGAAGTTGTGGTAGAAGTTGTACCATTAGCTATAATAGTAGTAATAGTAATAGTAGTAGTAGTATTTGTAGTTGTAGTAGTTGTAGTAGCAGTGGCAGTGGTAGTAGAAGTAGAGGTAGGAGCCGAGGTAGTTGTAGTATTAGTAGTAGTATCGGTTGTTGCAATAGGAGCAATAGTAGCAGTTGAAGTAGTTGCAGTAGTAGTAGGAGTAATTGCAGTAGTAGTGGTAGTAGTAGGACAGTGGTAGCTTTTGTGGTAATAGTAGTAGTAGTAGTTGTAGGAGAGGTAGCAATGGTAGTAGTAGTAATTGTAGTACGAGTTGTAGTAGCTACTACTGTGGAAGTAGTAGTGGTACCAGCAACATTAATATTAGTAGTAGCAGTGACTACAGTAGTGGTAGTAGTAGCAGTAGTTATTGCAATAGTAGCAGCAGTAGTGGCAGTAGTAGCAGCAGTAGTTGTTGTAGTAGTAGTAGAAGTAGCAGTAGCAGTAGTAGTAGTAGTAATAGTAGAAGTAGCAGTAGTAGTAGTAGTAGCAGCAGCAGCAGCAGCAGTAGTAGTAGTAGTAGCAGCAGTACAAGTACAACAACAGCAGTAGTAGTAGTTGGTAGTAGTAGTGGTAGTTGGAATAATAGTAGTAGGAGGAGTAGCATAAGTAGTTGTAGAAGAAGTAGTAGTAGTAGTAGTGGCAATAGTAGTAGCAGTTGCAATAGCAGTAGTAGCATCAATAGCAGTTGTAGTAGTATTAGTAGTAGTATTAGTAGTAATAGTAGTAGTGACAGTAGTTGTAGTATTAGCAGCAGCAGCAGTAGCTGTAGTAGCAGTAGCAGTAGTAGTAGTAATAGTAGTATTAGTAGTAGTAGCAACAGTATTAGTAGTAGTAGTAACAGTCGTACTAGTTGTAGTAGAGGTTGTAGTTGTAGTAGTAGTAGAATTCGCATCAGCACTCGTAGATGTGGCAGTAGTCACAACAACAGTT
Source organism: Trichopus zeylanicus subsp. travancoricus (assembly GCA_005019695.1). Lineage (NCBI taxonomy): Eukaryota > Viridiplantae > Streptophyta > Magnoliopsida > Dioscoreales > Dioscoreaceae > Trichopus > Trichopus zeylanicus. The sequence continues at coordinate 59,134 of RXID01021413.1, read as the reverse complement.
GTAGCAGTCACAGTAGCAATAGTAGTAGCAACATTAGTAATAGTAGTAGTAGTAGCAGCAACATTAGTGGCAGCGGCAGCAGCAGTAGTACTAGAAGTAGAAGTAGTAGTAGTAGTAGTAATAGTAGTAGAAATAATTGTAGCATTAATGGTATTGGTAGTAGCAGTCGTACTTGTATTATTAGTAATAGTAGTAGTTGTGGCAGGTGTATTATGAGTAGCAGCTGTAGTAGAAGTAGTAGTAGTACTAGCAGTAATAGTAGTAGTAATAGTACTAGTAGTACTAGTAGTAGCAAAAGTAGTAGCATTAGTAGTCGTGGCAGTAGTACTACTACTGCCACGACTGCTTCTGCAACTACTACTATGACTATGAGTGCTGCTGGTACTTCTACTACTACTACTACAACTACTACAGCTACTGCTACTCCCACTACTACTACTGCTTCTATTACTACCACTACCACCACTACTACGCAGCTACTAGTACTGCTATTGCCAATACTACTACTAGTGTTACTACCACTGCTGTTACATCTACTATTGCTACTAACACTGCTACTACTACTACAACAACTACAACTATTACTACTACTGCTACTGCTACTGCAACTACTACTACTACTACTGTTACTACTGCTTCGGGTGCTACTGTTACATCTTCGGCAACGACAACTGCTGCTACTACTACTACAACTACTATTGCAACTACTACCTACTACTACTACTACTTCTACTTTTGCTATTGCTACTACTACTTCTATTGCTACTACTACTACTACTACTGCAACTACTGCTACAACTTTGTCTTCTACCTCAACCGCTAATACTTCTATTTCTACTTCTACTACTCCTACTACTACAACAACTACTACCACTACCACTGCTCCTACTACTACCCCTAGTCCAACACCAACTCCTATTACAACCACTAACTCTAGCACTACTACTACTTCTACTACTACTGCTACAACTACTACTACAACTACTAGTACTACACCTAGCTTCACTACTGCTACTAATACAACAACTACTACTTCTACAACAACTACAACTGCTACTACTACTACTACTATTACTAGTACAGCTAATACTTCTAGTACTACAACTACTACAACAACTACTAATGTTGTGGCTGCTGCGGCGACAATGCCTACTATTGCTGCTACTACTCCTACTTCTATTACTACCACTACTACTAATACTACTACTACTACTAGTACTTCTACTACAACTACTACTTGTATTTCAAGTACTACTACAACTACTACAACTACTACTACTTCTACTACTGCTACTAATCCTACTACTACTGCAACTACTACTACAACAACTACTTCTTCTGTTACTACTACTACTACAACAACAACAACAACAACCGCTACTATTGCTGGTAGTACTATTGCAACTGCTAGTACTACTACTACTGCACCAATCACTGCAACTACTACTACTACAAGAACAACAACTACTACTGCTACTATTATTACTACCACAACTACTACTATAGCTACTACTCTTATTATTGTGATTACTATTGGTTATACTACTACTACTGCTACCGCCACTACTACAACTACCACAACTGCTGCTATTTCTAATGCTATTCTACTACTACGGCTATTACTTCTATTGCTACTACTACTACTTTTCCTACTACTATGATTACTATTACTATTGATCCAACTACAACCCCTACTCCTACACCTACTCTAGTTACTACTACAATAATAAATACTACATCTAGCACTACTATTTGTACGACGAATACTACAACTACTACTAAAATTACTTCTACTACTACTACTACTACCGCTATTGTTGTTGCTATTAGTCCTGCTACTACAACTACTACTATTGCCATTACTGCTGCTATTGTTACTGCCACTACTGCTACTAATCCAACTATTGCTACTACTCGAAGAACCACCACTACTGCTGCTGCTATAGCTGCAACTCTTAGTAATACAATTACTACTACTACTACTATTACTGCTACTACGACTACGACTACTACTACTACTGCTGCTGCTGCCGCTACTACTAATATTACTACTACTACTACTACTACGACTACGACTACTACTACTATTACTTATACACCAGTTCCTACTCCTAAAACTACACCTACTATTACCTCAGCTACTAGAATTACTACTACTCCTATTACTCCTATTATTACAACTGCTATTACTATTACTACTGCAATTTCTAATGCTACTACTACGACTACTACTACTTTTGCTATTTCTACTACTGCTACAACTACTACAACTATTACTACTACTACTACTATTACTTCTGCTAGTACTACTATTGCTATTACTGCTACCACTTCTACCTCTGCTACTAGTACTACTCCTACTACAACTACTATTACTACTACTTCTGCTACTACTACTGCAATTACTACAACTACTACTATTACTATGACTACAACTACTATAGGTACAACTACTGCTATTACCCCTACTACTACTGTTATAGCTACTCATGTTGCTACTACTTCTGCGACTAATACTACTAGTACTACTACTTCAGCTATTACTACTCCAACTCCAACTCCTACTCCTACTACTATTCCAAATACTATTACTTCTATTACTGCTACTACGACTTTTGTGGCTTGTACTAGTACTACTGCTACTACTACTACTACTTCTACTACTACTATTGCTACTACTACTGCTACTATAGCTACTACTATTACTACTACTACTACTACTACTACTACTACTACTACTACTACTACTAGTACTCCGACTACAACTACTCCCACTAGTGTTACTACTGCTACTAATACTGTTGTTGCTGCTGCTACTACGCCTACTACTCCTACTACTCCAACTATTGCTATTACGACCACTCCTACTAGTACTATTGCTACTAATACTACACCTATTACCACTCATACCCCTACTCCTACGACTACTACTCTACTATTCCTGCTCCTTCTTCTCCTACGACTAGTACTACTACTTATACTCCTACTTCTGATGCTACTACTTCTCCTAATGGTATTGCTACTACTACTACAACTCAGATTGCCACTCCTACTCCAACTCATACTGCTACCACTAGTTTGACAACTACAACTACTACAACCACTACTACTTCTACTACTACTACTACTACTTCTACTACTGCTACCACTACTACTGCTACGTCTACTAAGATTACAATTGTTACTACTATTACAACTACTACTCCTATTGCTACTACTACTACTAGTAGTAGTACTACTAATACTACAACAACAACTACTCTATTGCAATTGCTACTACTACTAATTCTATTACTAGTGCAACTGCTACTACTCCAACTCCAACTCCCTCTGCTACAACTACTCCTCCTACTACTACTACTACCACAACTCCAATTACTATTACTACAACTCTTGCTCTTACCACTACTAATAATACTACTACTACTACAACAACTACTACTAATACTACTTCTACTACAACAACAACAACAACAACTACTACTACTCCTACTCTCTCTCCTGCCGCTACTACAACTACTCCTACTCCTACTGCTGCTACTATGAGGCCTACTCCTACTACTACTCCTACTCATACTCCAATTAATACTACTACTACTACTAGCACTACAACAACAACTACTTCTATTACTACAACAACAACAACAACAACTACTACTACTACTACTACTACTACTACTACTATTACTAGTACTATTGCTACTACAACTCTTACTACTATTTCTACTACTCCTACTACAACACCTAGTATAACTGCATTAGTACTACTTCTACTACTACCACTACAATTACTACTACTACTACTACTTCTATACCTATTACTACTAATACTACTACTACTACTTATATTACTACCACAATTGCTACCACTACTTCAACTTCTATTATTACTACTACTACTACTCCTCCTCCTGCTCCTACTGCTTTTACTACAGCTACTACTACTAGCATTGCAACAACCACTACTGCTACTATCGCTACTACTTCTATTGCTACTTCTACTACTCCTACTTCTACTACTAACACTCCTACAACTCCTACTACTACTCCTACAACTACTACCATCGCTTCTACTACTAGCCCTACTCCTAAACCAACTCCTGTTCGGCTAATACTACTACTACTACTACTACTACTTGTACTACAACAACTACTACAACTACTTCTACTACTGCCACTAGTATAACAACAAAAACAACAACTACTACTACTACTATTGCTACGACTACTAGTACTGGTACTATGACTACTAGTACTGGTAGTAGTCTAACAACAACTACTACTACAACTACTGCTACTAATATACCTATTACTACTAATACTACTACTACTGTTGTTGTTGCTGCTGCTTCTAATATTACTACTACAATTGCTACAGGTACTTCTACAACTATTACTACTACAACAATTACTACCTCCTACTACAACTATTACTACTATTATTACTCCTACTATTGCTATGACTAGGACAGCTACTATCACTAATGCTACTACTACTACTACTCCTACTACAACTTATTGTTCTGCTATTATAGCTACTACAACTACTACTTACATATCTACTCCTACTACTCCTTCTACTACTACTATTACTCCTCCTACTTCTACTACTAGTACTACCACAGCTCCTACTACTACCCCTACTCCTACACCAACTCCTATTACAACTACTACAACTAGTGCTACTAGTACAACTACTACTATTTGTACTGCTACAACTACAACTACTAGTACAACTACTTCTACTACTACTACTACATTTACTACTGCGACTTGTACTACTACTTCACCCACACCAAATCCTATTACAACTACTACAACTTGTACTACGATAACTACTGCTACAACTGCTTGTATTGCTACTACAACAACAACTAGTACAGTTAGTACTTCTACTACTGCAATGACTACAACCACTACTGCTGCTGTTGCTGCTGCAGCTACAACTCCTATCACTACTACTACTACTCTTGCTTCTATTACAACAACAGCAACTACTACTACTACTACTAGTACTTCTACAACAACTGCTACTAGTACTTCAACTACTACTACTACTGCTGCTACTATTAGTACTACTACTACAACTACCACTGCAACAACTACTTCAACTGTTATTACTACTACTACTACTACTAGAACTACTACTACTACAAATATGCTACTCCAACTATGACTACTACTACTGTTGGTACTACTAGCACTACTACTACTACTATTACCACTACTATTGCTACTACTTTATTTACTACTATTACTACTACTACTATTACTACACCTACTACTCCTACTATAGCGATTACTACTGCTAATACTACTACTACTACCACCACTTGTGCTACTGCCACTACTTCTACTACTTCTACTGCTTTTATTGCTACTGCTGCTACTACTTCTATTGCTACTCCTACTACATTGACTTCTATTACTTCTACTACTCCTATGACTAATATTACCAATGCTACTACTCATACTACTACCCCAACACCTACACCTACTCCTATTACTACCACAACTACAACAACAACAACAACAACAACAACTACTACTACTACAACTACAATTATAACTATTTCTACAACTACTACTAGTACTACAACTGTTGCTACTAGTGCTACTACTAGTGCTACTACTGCAACTGCTACTGATACTGCTACTACTGCCACTACTGCTACTACTGCTACAACTACTACTCCTCCTCCTCCTACTACTACTGGTGGTACTACTACTACTACTAGTAGTGCTATTGCTACTACTACTACTAATACACCAACTACAACTCCTAAAACTACAACTAGTATTACATCTTTTACTAGAATTCCTACTACTCCTATTACTGCTACTGCTACTACTACTATTACTATTACTACTACTAGTACTTCTACTACAACTACTACTTCCGCTATCACTACTACTGCTACTACTACTACAACTTTTACTACTACTACTCCTACTACTACTACTACTACTGCTACCACTACTACCTCTAATGCAACTACTACTCCTAATACTCGTACTACTACTACTATTACCACTAATGCTATTGTCACTACTGCTGCTGCTACTACTACTATAACTACTATGACTACTACCATTACTACGGCTATAACTACTCCTCCTCCTCCTCCTCCTTCTACTACTATTACTACTACTCCTCGTACTAGTACTACTGCTGCTGCTGCTGCTGCTGCTGCTATTACTATTGCCACTAGTAGTAGTACTACTACTATTCCTATTACAACAAATAGTACTACTACTACTACTACCACGACTACTACTACAATTACTACTACTATTGCTACAACTGCTTCTACTATTATTACTACTACTACTACAACTACTACAACTACTACTCCTATTATTGCTATTACTACCACTACTACAACTACTACTGCTACTACCACAACTGCTTCTATTGCTATTACTACTACTACTACTATTACTTCTATTACTACTCCTACTCCTCCTCCTCCTCCTCCTACTACTCCTACTACTACTATTACAACTACTACTACTCCTACTACTACCCCTACTCATACATCTACTCCTATTAGAACTATAATGACTACTACTACTACTACTATTTTTATTACTACTACTATAACTACTATTACAACTTCTTGTACTACTTCTGCTACTACTAGAACAGCTATTGCCTACTACTTCAACAACTTCTACTACTGGTGCTGCTACAGCTGCAACTCCTAATACAACAACAACAACTACTACTAATACAAAAGCTACTACTACTACTACTACTACTCCTACTTCTACTTCTACTACTAAAACTACTGCTACTGGTGGTACTACTACCACTACTACTACTATTGCTACTACTACTACGGCTACTACTACTACTATTGTTGCTACTGCTGCTATTGTGACTATTACTACTGCAACTGCTACTACTACGACTGCTACTACTACTACCACTAATACTAGTAGAACTAGTACTACCACTATTGTTGCTGCTGTTGCAACTGCCACTAAGGATACTACTACTCCTACTACTACAACTACTACCACTTCAACTACTACTACTGCTATTACTACTGCGACTACTTCCGCCACTACTACTACTAGTACTACTATTACAACTTCGGCTACTACTATTTCTGCTACTATTATTGCCATTACCACTACTACTAAAGGAAATACTATTGCTACAATAACAACGACTACAACTACTGCCACTACTATAACTGCTATAGCTACTACTATTAGTACTACTTCTGCTACTACTACTTCAACTGTTGCTGCAACTGCTACTACTACTACTATAACTACTATAGTTACTACTGCAAGTACTAGTGCTACCGCTACTACTCTTGCTACTACTACTACTTATACTACTACTACTCTTACCACCACTACTACTACTTCTTCTATTATTACAACTACTGCTACTCCTACTAATACTACTGTTGCTACTTCTAGTACTACAATTAATACTACTACTACTGTTGCTGCTGCTTCTGCAACTACATCTATGACTTCTACTACTACTACTTCTGCTATTCCTGCTACTTTTATTACAACTACTTTGGCTACTACTACTATTGTTCCTACGACAACTATGACTGTGGCTATTATTATTAGAACTACTACTACTTCCACCACTACTACTTCTACTACTACTACTACTACTACTACTACTACTACTACTACTACTAATACTGCCCCTATTGCTCCAACTACTACTGCTGCTGCTACTACTATTAGTACCACTACTACTAGTACTGCCATTGCTGCTACTGCTACTACTACTACAACTGTTGCTACTACTGCTAATACTACTACTACTACTACTTCTATCCATATGACTTCTACTAGTATTGCTACTACCATCTCTACTTTGGCTTCTACTACTTCACTTCCTACTACTACTACTACTACTTCTGCTGCTGCTTCTACTAGTCGTACCACTTCTACTACTTCTACTACTGCAACTACTACAGCTACTAATTCTGTTACTACAACTACTAGTGCTACTGCAACTACTTCTGCTACTACTATGACTCCTACTAGTATTGCTACCATTTTTATTACTACTACTACGACTACTACTACAAATGCTACTAGAGCTACTACTATGTATATTACTATTGCAACTATGGCTGCCACTACTGCTACTAACGCTACTACTGCTACTGCGACTATGACTAGTACTTCTACTTTTGTTGCTCTTGCGACTGCCGCTTCAACTACTACTATAATTACTGCTGCTGCAGCTGTTGCTACTCCTACTACTACTACTATTGCTACCATTTCTATTACTACAACTATGACTACTACTACAAATTCTACTAGAACTACTACTATGTATATTACAATTACAACTATGGCTGCCACTACAACTACTACTGCTACCACTACTGCTACGACTATGACTAGTACTTCTACTTCTCTTGCTCCTGCGGCTGCTATTTCAACTATTACTGTAATTACTGCTGCTACTACTACTACCACTACTACTACTACTACTACTGATACTACTACCACTACTAATACTGCAACTGCAACTTCAACTACTACTACTACTTCTCCTCCTACTACTACTTATACTACTACTACTACTACTACTACAATAGCTCCTCTGACTACTACTATCGCTATAACTACTACTGCTGCTACTACTACTACTATTACTATGACTACTACTTCTCCTACAACAACTACTGCTACTACTACTATTACTCCAACGAATACTTCTACAATTACTACTACTACTGCTATTATTACTACTACTACTATACTCCTATTACTGCTACTACTATGAGTAATACTCCTACTACTACTACCACTACTACTTCTAATACTACAAATATTACTACGACTACTACTATTACTGCTACTACTAGCTGACTATTACTAACACTACTACTAAAACTACTAATCCTGCTGCTACTATTACTACTACTATCACTACTATAACAACAACAGCAACAACTACTACTACTACTATGACCTCGTGTACCACTACTGCTACTCATACTATAATAACTACTACTAATATTGCTACTCCTAATACTACTACAAGTACTACTCCAACTACTATTCCTTCTCCTACATGTATTCCAACTACTACTACCACTAGTGCTACTACTCCAACTACTACTACTACTACTATTACTACTACTACTACCACTACTACCACTACTACTATTACTAATACTACTACTACTACTACTCCTATTTCTACTTCTACAACTACAACTACTGCTACTTGTAGTACTACTACCACTACTACTAATACTATTGCTACAACTACTACCGCTACTACTTCTACTATTGTGACTACTACTACTATTGTTGCTACTGCTGCTATTGTGACTTTTACTACTGCTACTACTACTACTACTCCTACTGCTAGTACAATTACTGCTACTACTATGACTGCTACTACAACTACTGCTGCTGCTGCTACTACTACCACTTATACTGCTAGAACTAGTACTACCACTGTTGCTGCTGCTGTTGCAACTGCCACTAATGATACTACTACTCCTACTACTTCTACAACTACTACCACTGTGACTACTTCTATGGCTACTCTGTGACTACTTTCGCTACTACTACTACTAGTACTACTGTTACAACTTCTGCTACTACTATTGCCACTACTACCACTACTATAGCAAATGCTATTACTACAATAACAACAACTACAACTACTGCCACTACTATAACTGCTACACCTACTACTATTAGTACTGCTTCTGCTACTACTGCTTCTGTTGTTGCTGCAACTACTACTACTACTACTGTCACTACTACTGCTACTGCTGTAACTACTAGTGCTACCGCTACTACTCTTGCTACTACTACTACTTATACTACTACTACTACTTCTGTTATTACAACTACTGCTACTCCTACTAATATTACTGCTGCTACTTCTAGTACTACAATTAACACTACTACTACTACTACTAGTACTACTACTTCTGCAACTAAATCTATGACTTCTGTTACTACTACTTCTGGTACTCCTGCTACTTCTATTACAAGTACTTTGGCTGCTACTGCTACTACCGTTACCACAACTATGACTGCAGCTATTATTATTAGAACTACTACTACTTCCCCTACTACTACTGCTGCTACTATTACGACTATGACTACTACTACTATTGTTGTCACTTTTGCTCCAACTACTACTGCTACTGCTGCTACAATTAATACCACTACTACTAGTACTACGACTGCTGCTGCCGCTACCACTACTACTACCACTACTACTGCTACTACATCTACTACTTCTGCAACTACTACTACTACTACGACTGGTATTATTGCTACTGCTACAACTTCTCCTGTAACAACTGCAACTACTACTGCTGCTGCTATTGCAGTTGCTGCTACTACTACTAATACTACTATTATTATGACTATTACTACTACAACTACGACTACTACAACAACTGCTACTGTTGCTAGTTCTACTACTACTACTACTCCTATCGCCGTACTATAGCTCTACTGCTGCTGCTGCTACTATTACTATCACTACTAATTTTGCTATGAAAATGACTTCTACTGCAATTACTACTACTATTGTTGAACCTGCTACTGCTATTGCAACTACTACTACAATTATCGCTACCGCTATACTACTACTATACCTACTTCTTCTCCTATTGCTATAACTACTACAATTGCTACTGCTCACATGGTATTACAACTACTTCTCCTACTACTACTACTGCGACTACCACTAGTACAACTACCATTATTATTACTTTTGCTACTATTGCTCTTGCTGCTACTACTATTGCTACTACTACTACTACTACCACTACTACTACAATGACAAACACTACTATTGCTACCGATGCTATTCCAATTACTACTCCTATTATTGCTATAGCTACTGCTACTACTATAACTACTAATACTACTACTAATACCACTACAACGACCATTGCTACGGACACTACTACAACAACTACTATCACTATTACCACTACTACTACAACAACAACAACAACTGCTGCTACTACTACCACTACTACTACTAATACTACTACTACTGCTACAATTATAGCTTCTGCTACTACTACTGCTACTGTCATTGCTACTACTATTACTTCTACTACTCCTAACTCTACTACAGCTTCTACTATTACTACTTTTACCGCTACTACGTCTATTGCTACACCTATTGCTACCCCTACAACTACTACTACAACTCCTATTACTACTACTACTACTACTACTACTACGAATCCTACTACTACTATGAATCCTACTCCCAAACGTACTATGACTACTACTACCAACACCACGACCACCACCACTACTACTCCAACTACTACTATTACCACTACTACTACTGCTACTACTCCCACAAAAACTACTACTGCTGCTGCTGTGCTACTACTAGTACTACTACTACCAGCACTACTGCTATTGTTGTTCCTACTACTTCAACTGCTACTACTACTACTACTACTACTACTACTACTACTACTACTACTACTACTACTACTACTACTACTACTACTACTACTACTACTACTACTACTACTACTACTACTACTACTACTACTACTACTACTACTACTATTGCTACTCCTACTTCGATGACTGCTACTGCTACTACTATTATTATTATTACTACTACTACTATAACTACTACTGCTACTACAACTTCTATTACTACTACTCGTACTACTGCTACTACAATTACAACTACTACTCCTACTACTTCTACTACTACAACTACCCTACTATTGCTGCTATTACTACCATTGCTACTGTTACTACTATTACTACCACTAGTACTACTATGACTCATGCCACTAATCCTAATACTACCACTACTACTTCTACTTCTACTAATACTACTACCCCAACTATTACTACTACTTCTGCTACTGCTGCTACTACTATGACTACTACAACTACTACTACTACTACTACTACTATTACTACTGCTACTATAACTACTTCTACTGCTACTCCCACTACTACTCGAACTTCTACTACCACTGCTCCTACTACTACTGCTACTACTTTTACTATTGCTACTATTTCTAAAACTACTGCTGCTATTACTACTACTACTTCAGCTACTACTACTATTGCTACTACTACTTCTACAACTACTACTCCATCTATTGCTACCATTATAAAAACTACAACTACTACTACTGTTGCTATTACCACAACTACAACTACCTGTACCCCAACTAGTTCTGCTACTGTTGGTACATCACTACAACTACTACTACTACTATTACTACTACTACTACTACTACTACTGCAACTACAACTATGGGTACGACTAATAGCAATAATAGGAGGAGGAGTACGAGTAGTAATAATAGGAGTAGGAGGAGTAGTAGCAGTAATACTACAAGTAGTAGTTGTGGTGGTCTTAGCAATAGTAGCAGTAGTAATAGCTGTAGCAGTAGTAATTATAGTACCAGTAGTAGTGGTAGTGGTATTTGAAGTAGTAATAGTAGTAGTAGTAGCAATCATACTAGTAGTTATATTTTTAGTAGTAGTAGTTATTGTTGTAGCAGCTGCAGTAGTAGTAGTAGTAGTACTAGCAATAGTAGCAGCAGTAGTAGTTGTAGTAGAAGGAGGGGTTGGTGTTGGAGTAGCATTAGTAGGTGTAGTAGCAGTAATAGTAGTAGTTGTAGTAGTCGCGGCAGTAGCAGCAATAGTAGTGGTAGTAGTATTAGCACCAATTGCAGTAGTAGTAGTAGCAGTAGTAGTAGCAGTAGTTATTATTATTATAGTTGTCATAGCAATAGCAGTAGTAGCAATGGTAGTAGCAGAAGTAGTAGTTGTAGTAGTAGTAGTAGAGGTAGTGGTAATTGTTGTCATAGTAGTAGTAGTAGTGGTAACAGTAGTACCCGTAGTAACAGTAGTAGTACTAGTAGTCGTTGTTGCAGTAGTAGCAGTTGTTGTAGTAGTAGTAGTAGCAGTAGCAGTAGTAGCAATAGAAATAGAATAAGTAGTAGTAGCAGTAGTTGTAGAAGTAGCAGTAGTACTAGTAGTTATAGTCATAGTAGTAGTAGTAGTTGTAGTAGTAGTAGTAGTAAGAGTAGTAGTAGTAGCTGTAGTATTAGTAGTAGTATTAGAAGTAGTACTATTAGGAGAATTAGTAGTAGTATAAGTAGTAGTTGTAATTGTGTTAATAGAAATATTAGTAGTAGTAGTTGAAGTAGTAGCGGTAGTAGCAAAAATAGTAGTTGCAATAGTTGTAGTGGTTGTTGTAGTGGTAATAGTAGTGGTAATAATAGCAGTAGTAGTAGTATTAGCAGTAGTAGCAGTAGTAGAAGTAATAGTAGTGACAGTAGCAGTAGTAGTAGTAGTAGCAGTGGTAGGAGTGGTACTAGCAGTTATAGTTGTAGTCGTAGTAGCAGCAGTAGTAGTAATAGTAATAGCTATGGTAGTAGTTGTTGTAGGAGCTATTGTATTAGTAGTAGTTATAGGAGCTATAGTAGTAGTAGCAGTAGTAGCAAAAATAGTAGCAGTAGCAGCCGTAGTTGCAGTATCAATAATATTAACTGTAGTAGTAGTGGCAGCTATGACAGTAGTAGCAGGAGTAGTAGTAGTAATAGCAATAGTAGGAGTAGTAGTAGTAGTAGTAGTAGTTGTTGTTGTTGTTGTTGCGGTAGCAGTAGTAGCAGTAATAGCAGTAGCTGTGGAGTTTTTGTAGTAGTAGAAAGTAGTACTAGTAGCATTATAGTAGAAGTAGTAGTTATAGTAGTTGTAGTAGTTGTAGCAGTAGTTGTAGCAATCAAAGAAGTAATAGTAGTAGTGGTACTGGAAGTAGTAATAGTAGTACTAGCATTAGTAGCAGTAGTAATGGTAGTAGTAGTAATAGTTGTTGTTGTTATTGACATAGTAATAGTAGTAGTTGTCATCATTGTTGTTATAGTAGTAGTAGTTGTTGTAGTAGTAGTAGCAGTAGGTGCGGTAGTAGTAGTAGTAATAGTAGTAGTAGTAGAAGCAGTAGTAGTTGTTGTTGCTATTGTAGCTGTAGTAGTAGAAGTAATAGCAGCAGTAGTAGTAATTATAGTAATAGTAGTAGTAGCATGAGTAGTAATATTTGTCATTGTTGTACTAGTTATGTTGGTAGTGGAGTAGTAGCAGTAGTCGTAATTATAGTTGTAGAAGCAGTAATAGGAATATTCATAGTAGTAGCAGTAGTAGTGGTAGCAGTAGAAGCAGTAGTTGCAGTTCTTGCAGCTGTAGTAGTTGTAATAGTAGTACTAGTATAAATTATAGTAGTATAAGCAGTAGTCATAGTAATACATGTATTAGTAGTAGTAGCAGTACTTGTAGCAATAGTAGTAGGAGTAGGAGAAGTAGAGTTATACTAGCAGCACAAGTAGTATTAGTAGTAGTCATGGTGGTAGCAGCCGTAGTAGTTGCATTAGTAGTAGTACTAGTGGTAGTTGTTATAGCCGTAGTAGTAGTAGTAGCAGTAGTCATAGTTGCAGGAGAAGTAGTAGTAATATTAGTAGCAGTGGTAGTTGTAGTAGTAGTATTAGCACAATTATAGCTGTAGTTGCAATAGAAGTAGCAATAATAGTAATTGTACTAGGTGTGTTTGTAGTAGTAACAGAAGTTCTTATAGTTATAGTAGAAGTTGTAGCAGTAGCAATTTGCAATGTAGTAGAAGTTGTTGTACTGATTGCAGTAATAGTAGTAATAGGAGTAGTAGTAGTAGTAGCAGCAAAAATAGTAGCAACCGCGGAGGCAATAGTAGTAGCAGCAGCAGTGGTATCACTAGTAGTAGTTGTTGTAGTATTAGAAGTAGTAGTAGTAGTCGCAGTAGAAATGTTAGCCTTAGTAATAGCAACTGTAGTAGTAGAAGAAGCAGCAGTAGTTGTTGTATTAGTTGTACTATTAAAAGTAGTTGTACTAGTAGTAGTTGTAGTAGTAGTAAAAGTAGCAGCTATAGTTGTAGTTGTAGCAATTATAGTTGTTGCAATAGTCATAACAGAAGTAGTAGCAATAGTATTTGCTTTAGTAGTAGAAGTAGTAGTAGTAGGAGGAGGAGTAGTAGTAGTAGTAGTAGTAGTTGTTGTTGTTGTTGTTGTAGCTATAGCAGCAACAGCAGCAGCAGTAGTAGTAGTAATAGTAGTAGTAGTAGTAGTAGCAGTAATAGAAGTAAGTGTAGGAGTAGGAGTAGCAGTTGGAATAGTAGTAGTGGTAGTAGTAGTAGTAGTAAGAGGAGTAGTGGTAGTAGAAACAGTAGTAGTAGTAGCAGTAGTAGTAAGAGTAATAGTAGAAGTAGTAATAGTATCAGTAGTTGTATTAGTTGTAGTAATCGAAGTAGGTGTAGGAATAAGAGTAGCTATAGGTGGAGTAGTAGAAGTAGTAGTAGTAGTAGTAGTAGCTGTAGATGTATGAGTAGGACTAGTAGTAGTAGTTGTTGTAATAGTCATAGTTGTAGTAGGAGTAGTACTAGTAGTAGTGGTAGTCATAGTAGTAGTAGTAATCATAGTGGTAGTAGTAATAGAAGTAGTATTGGTAATAGTAGTAGTATGAGTAGCAGTAATAGTAGGAGTAGTCATAGTAGCAGTAGTAGGAGCACTAGTAGTAGTTATTCTTGTTGTTGTTGTTGTTGTTGTAGTAGTAGTAGTAGTATTTGCCTTAATAGCAGTTTTAGTAGTAGCAGTATTTGTAGTAGTAGTAGAAGCAGTTGTAGTAGTAGTTGTAGCAGTAGTAGCAGTAGTAGTAGTAGTAGCAGCAACAGCAGTTGTTGTAATAGTTGTAATAGTAGTAGTCACAGTAGTAGTAGTAAGTGTTGAAGTAGTAGTAGATGTATTAGCAGTAGAAGTAGCATCAGTAGTAGCAGCAGGAGGAGGAGAAGTAGTAGTTGCAACAGTAGTAGTTATTGTAGTAGTAGTAGTAGTAGGAGTAGTAGTAGTAGCAATAATAGAAGTAGTCGTAGAAGTAGTAGTAGTTGTTGTTATACTAGTAGTAGTGGTAGGAGTTGTTGTCATAGCAGTGATGGTAGCTGTAGTAGTAGAGTAGTAGTAGTAGTAGCACTAGGAGTAGCTGCAGTAGTAGAAGTAGTAGTAGCAGTAGTAGTAGTAGTAGCAGTAGCACTAGTTGTATTAGCAGTAGTAGTAGCAATAGTAGTAGTAGCAGTAGTCGTAGTAGTAGTAGTAGTACTAGTGGTACTAGTAGCTATAGTGGTAGTAGTAGGTGAAGCAGTAGAAGTCATAGTTGTATGAGTAGCAGCAATAGTGGTAGTAGTAGTAGTAGTAGTACAAGTAGTCATAGTAGTAGTAGTAGTAGTGATAGTAGTAGTGTAGTAGCAGCAGTAGCAGTAGGAGTAGTAGTAGTGGTAATAGTTATAGTAATAACAGTAGCAGCAGAAGTAGTTATAGTAGTAGAAAGAGTAGTAGTAATAGTTATGGTAGTTGTTGTAATAGTAGGAATAGGAATAGCTGTCGGAGTAGGTGTAGCATAAGGAATAGTAGTAGTTGTTGTTGTTGTTGTAAGAGTAATAGTAGTAGTAGCAGTAGTAGTAGTAATCGTCAGGGCAATAGTAGTAAGTGTAGTAGTAGGAGTAGTAGCAGTAATAGGAGGAGGAGGAGTAGTAGTAGTAGTGGTTAATCGAAGTAGGTGTAGGTGTAGGAGTAGCAGTTGGAGTCATAGTAGTAGTAGGAGTAGTAGACGTAATAGTAGCAGTAGTTGCAGTTGGACTAGCAATAGTAGCAGCAACAGTAGTAGCAATTGCAGCAGTAGTAGTAGTACTAGTAGTACTAGTAGTTGTAGTTGTAGTAATTATAATATAAGTAAGTGTAGGAGTTGGAGTAGCAGTAGTAGCAATAGTAGTTGTAGTAGGAGTAGGAGTAGGAGTAGGAGTAGTAGTAGGAGTAGTAGCAGTAGTAGTATTAGTAGCAGTAGTAGTAAGTGTAGTAGTAGTAGTAGTAGTAATAGTAGCAGTAGTAGTATTTCTTGTATTAATTGGAGTAGGTGTAGGAGTTGGAGTAGCAATAGGAGTAATAGTAGTAGTATAGTAGGAGTTGTTTGTAGGTAGCATTACTAGGATCGTAGTCATAGAGTGTAGTAGCAGCGAGCGGTTAGAGTTAAGTAAGTAGTAGTAGTTAGTTGTCGAATCAATATGTCGTAGTAATCTAGTGGGTTAGTTAGTAATAGTATAGTTAGCGGGAGTTCCTAGTCTTGGTAGTAGCAGTAGTTATGAGTCATAGTGTATGTAGCTAGTAACGTTTAGTAGTAGTAGTAGTAGCAGTTTACTAGGTAGCACTAGAAGAAGTACTTGTAGGAGTATGTAGCAGCGGTTTTATTAAATAGTCGTAGTATAGTGGGTTGTTGTTGTCTGTTATTATTGTAAGTAGTAGTAGAGTGGCAAGAGTAGTCGTTAGTATGAGTAATATTGTAAGTCGTTTGTCGAAGGTGTTGTTTGTTGTAGTAGAAGTATTAGTTGTTCGTAATCGGAGGGTAAGCTAGTTAAGGATTATGGTTTTTGTTGAAGTAGAAGTAGTATTTGTTAGTTTTTAGCTGTATAGTTAGTAGTAAGTAGTAGTACTACTAATTGTAGTAAGAGTATCGTAGTAAGTAGTTCTTAGTAGGAGTAGTAGTAGTAGCTATAGTAGTAGTAATCATAGTGGGTAGTAGTAATAGTATTAGTAGTGGTTAGTAGCAAGTATTATGAGTTCATATTACTAGTTTGCAGTCGTAGTCGCGGGTAGTAGAGGAGCACTAGAAGTTAGTTGTAGTAGTAGTAGTAGGGTGTTGTTGTTGTATATTGTAGTGTAGTACTGGTAAGAGGTAGTAAGTCACAGTTAATAGGAGTAATAGTAATTAGTTTTTAGTTGTATCGTTGTTGTGTTGTTTTGCAGTAGATATGTATAGTAAGTTTTAGTTACTAGTAGTAGTTGTTGTTATATTATAGTAGAAGTAGTGGTTTGTCAGTTTTGGCTAGTTAGTAGTAGTAGTAGTAGTAGTTAGTAGTAGTAGTAGTAGTAGTAGTAGTAGT
>RXID01021413.1:0-41134 GCA_005019695.1 Trichopus zeylanicus subsp. travancoricus | reverse complement strand
TAGTAGTAGTAATAGTAGCAGTAGTAGTATTTCTTGTATTAATTGGAGTAGGTGTAGGAGTTGGAGTAGCAATAGGAGTAATAGTAGTAGTAGTGGTAGTAGCAGTAGTATGAGTCGTAGTAGTAGTAGTAGTAGTAGTAGTAGCGGTGCTAGGAGCACTAGAAGTAGTTGTAGTAGTAGTAGTAGTGGTTGTTGTTGTTATTATTATTGTAGTAGTTGTAGTGGCAATAGTAGTAGGAGTAATAGTTTTAGTTGTAGTAGTAGTTGTTGTTGTAGTAGTAGAAGTAGTAGTTGTAGTACAAATAGTAGTAATAGAAGGAGTAGTAGGATTAGTGGTTGAAGTAGAAGTAGTAGTTGTAGTTTTAGTAGTAGTAGTTGTAGGAGTAGTAGTACTACTAATTGTAGTAAGAGTAGTAGTAGTAGTTCTGGTAGTAGGAGTAGTAGTAGTAGCTATAGTAGTAGTTATCTTAGTAGCAGTAGTAATAGTAGTAGTAGTGGTAGTAGCAGTAGTATGAGTCATAGTAGTAGTAGTAGTAGTAGTAGCGGTAGTAGGAGCACTAGAAGTAGTTGTAGTTGTAGTCGTAGTAGTAGTGGTAAGAGTAGTAATAGGAGTAATAGTTTTAGTTGTAGTAGTTGTTGTTGTTGTTGCAGTAGAAGTAGTAGTTGTAGTACTAGTAGTAGTTGTTGTTGTTGCAGTAGTAGTAGTAGTTGTAGTTTTAGCAGTAGTAGTAGTAGTAGGAGTAGTAGTACTATTAATTGTAGTAAGAGTAGTAGTAGTTGTTGTGGTAGTAGGAGTAGTAGTTGTTGTGGTAGTAGGAGTAGTAGTAGTGGTAGTTATCATAATGGTAGTAGTACTAATAGTAGCTATGGTAGTAGTTGTAGTGTAGTAATATGTGTAGTAGTAGTAGTAGTAGTAGTAGTAGTAGTAGTAGTAGTAGTAGTAGTAGTAGGATTAGGAGTATTAGTAACAGTAGTTGTAGTTGCAGTAGCAGTACTTATAGTAGTAGTAGTTGTTGTGGTTGCAGTAGTAGCAATAGTAGTAGTAGTTCTAGTAGTTGAAGTCGAAGTAGTAGTTGTAGTTGTTATAGTAGAAGGAGTAGGAGTTGGTGTAGGCGTAGTAGTAGTAGTGGTGGTAGTGGTGGTACTAGTAGTCGTAGTGTAGTAACAATAATAGTAGTAGCAGTAGTCACTGTGTAGTAATAATTGTATTTGTAGTAGTAGAGGTAGTAGTAGAAGTAGTACTTGCAATAGTAGCAGTTATAGTAGTAGTAGTAGTAGTAGTAGTAGTAGTAGTAGTGGTAGAAGTAGTAGTTGTTGTAGTAGTAGCGGTAGTAGTATTTGTGGTAGTAGGAGGAGTAGTAGTAGTAGTAGTAGTTGTTGTTGTTATTGTAACAACAACAACAAAAGTGGTAGTAGTAGTAGTGACGGTGGTTGTTGTAGCAGTAGAAGTAGTAGTTGCTGTAGTAGTAGCAGTAGGAGTAGTAGAAGTTGTAGTAGTAATATTAGTAGTAGTAGTTCAAGTACTAGTACTGGCAATAGTAGTAGTAGTAATAGTAGCAGGAGTCATAGTGGTAGTAGTACGAGTAGTTTTAGTAGTAGTATTATTTATGGTAATAGTTGTAGTTGTTGGAGAAAAAGTGGTATTAATAGTAGTAGTTGTAGTAGAAGTGAAGTAATAGTACCAGTAGTAGCAGCAGAGGTTGTAGTAGAAGTAGCGGTTGCAGTAGTAGCAGCAGTAGTTGTAGTAGTAGCAGTAGAAGTAGTTCTAGTAGAAGTAGTAGTAGTAGTAGTAGTAGTAACAATAGTAGTAGTTATGGTAGTAGTAGGAGGAATAGTAGTAGTGGTAGTAGTTGTTGTTGTTGCATCAGCAGCAGCAGTAGTAGTGGTAGTTGTAGTAGCAGTAGTTGTAGTTGCAATAGTAGTAGAAGTAGTAGTTTTAGTAGTTGTAGCAGTAGTAGGAGGAGTAGCAGTTGTAGTTGTAGTAGTAGTAGCAGTACTAGTAGTAGAAGTAGCAGTAGCAGCAGTAGTAGCAATAGTAGTAGTAGTTGAAGTAGTAGTAGTCGCAATATTAGTAGTCATAATAGTAGGAGAAGTTTTAGTAGTAGTAGTAGTGGCAGTAGTAGTATTGGTTGTAGTAGTAATAGTAGTAGTGGCAGTAATAGGAGGAGGAGTAGAAGTAGTATAAGTTGCAATAGCCATTACTGTAGTAGCAAGTGCAGTTGTAGAGTATTTGTAGAAGTAGTAGGAGCAATTATAGCAGTAGTAGCAGCAATAGTAATAGTAGTTGTTGTAGCAGCAGTAGTTGCAGTAGTAGTTGTAGTAGTACTTCATAGTAGGAGTATGTGTAGTAGCAGTCGTAGTAGTAGCAAAAGTTGTAGCAACAGCAGTAGTAGTTGAGTAGTAGTCATAGTAGCTTAAGAGTAATAGCAGTAGCAGTAGGAGTAGTAATAGTAGTAGTGATAGTAGTAGTAGTTGAAGTAGTAGTAGTGGTAATATTTGTAGTAGTTGTAGGGGTTGTTGTAGTAGCAGTAGTAGTTGTAGTAGAGTAATAGTAGTAGTAGTGGTAGGAGTAGCTGAAATAGTCGAAGTAGTAATAGTAGTAGAAGTCATAGTAGTAGTAGTCGTAGTAGCAACATTAGTTGTAGCAATAGTAGTACTAGTAGTGCGAGCAGCTATAGTGGTAGTAGTAGTGGAAGCAATAGTACTCATAGTTGTAAGAGTTGTAATAGTAGTCGTAGTCGCCGTTGTAGCAGTAGTAATAGTAGTAGTTGTTGTTGTTGTTGTAGTAGTAGTACTAGTTGCTGGAGCAGCAGTTGTAGCAGCAGTAGCAGTAGTAGTAATAGTAGTAGTACTAGTAACAACTACAGCAGCAGCAACAATAGTTGTAGTAGTATTACTAGTAGTAGCAGCAGCAGTGGTAGCAGTCGTAGTAGGAAGAATAGGAGTAGGCGTAGGAGTAGGTGTAGCAGTAGGAGTAGTAGTAGTAGTAGTAAGAGTAATAATAGTAGTAGTAGAAGTAGTAGTAGTAGTGCGATTAATAATATTTAAACTAGTTGTAGCCATAGTAGCAATAGTTGTAGTTGTAAGAGTAGTAGTAGGAGTACTAGCAGTAATAGAAGTAGTAGTAGTAGTAGTAGTAGTAGTAGTAGTAGTAGTAGTAGTAGTAGTAGTAAATTAGAGTAGGTGTAGGAGTAGGAGTAGCAGTACGAGCAGGAGTAGTAGCAGTAGCAGCAACAGTAGTAGTACTAGTTTGAGTAGTAGTAATAGGAGTAGCAGTAACAGTAGTAGTAATAGTAATAGTGGTAGTAGTGGTAGTGGTAGTAGATTGAGTAGCAGTAGTAGTAGTAGCAGAAGTAGTAGCAGTAGTACTAACAGTAGGGTTGTAGTAGTTTTAGGAGTAGTAGTAGTAATAACAGTAGTAGTAGTAGTAATAGTAGTAGTAAGAGTAGCAATAGGAGCAGTAGTTGTAGTTGTCGTAGTGGCAGTTGTTGTTTTAGTAGTTGTCGTAGTAGTAGCAATTGCAAGAGTAGTAGTACTAATAGTACTAGCACAAGTAGTAGTAGGTATAGTAGCAGTAGTAGTAGGAATATAAGTATGAGCAGTAGTTGTAGTAATATTAGAAGTCATAGTAGTAGTAGAATTAGTAGTAGTAGTTGTAGCAGTAGTAGTAAGAGTAGTAGTTAGAGTAGTAGTTGTAACCGTAGTAGTACTAGTAGTAACAATAGTAGCTGTAGTAATCAGGCCACTTGCAGTACTAGTTGTAGTTGCAGTAGTACTAGTTATTATTATTGTAATTGGAGTAGTAGTAGAAGTAGTAGTAGCAACAATAGCAGTACTAATAGTAGTAGTAGCAACAGCAATAGTAGTCATTGTAGTAGTAGTAGTGGCAGTCGCAGTAGTACTGATGTATAGTAGTAGTAGTTGTAGGAGTTGTAGTTGTAGTAGTAGTAGTAGTAGTAGTCATTGTGGTAGTAGAAGTAGTAGTAGAAGTAGTTGTAGTATAAGGAGTAGGAGTTTGTGTAGGAGTAGGAGTAGTAGTGGTAGAAGGAGTTGGAGTAGGCTTCAGAGTAGTAGTAGTAGTAGTAGTATTAGTTGTAGTAGTAGTATTAGCAGTAGTAGTAGTTGTGGTGGTAGTAAGAGGAGTAGTGGCAGTAGCCGTGGCAGTAGTTGTTGTTGTTGTTGTTGTTATTATTGTTGTAGTAGTAGTAGCAGTAGTAGTAGTAGTAGAAGTTGTTGTAGAACAAGAAGTAGGAGTTGGTGTAGGAGTAGTAGTAGTCGTGTTGGTGGTGGTAGAAGGAGTTGGAGTAGGCTTTAGAGTAGTAGTAGTAGTAGTAGTTGTTGTTGTTGTTGTTGTTGTTGTTGTTGTTATTATTATTGTTGTTATGGTAGTAGTAAGAGGAGTAGTAGCAGTAACCATGGTAGTAGTTGTAGTAGTAGTGGTGGTGGTAGTAGTGGTAGAAGAACTAGTAATAGTAGTAGTGGGAGTAGTGACGTAGTAGGCGTTGCAGTGGTAGTACAAGTAGGAGTAGTAGTAGTAGCAGTAGGAGTCGTATTAGCCACAGTAGGAGTAGTAGTAGTAGTAGGAGTAGTAGTGGTAGTATTAGTAGGAGTAGTAGTAGTTGTAGTAGGAGTAGTAGTAGTGGTGGTAGCTGGGTAGTAGTCGTAATAGTAGGAGCAAAAGTAGTAGTAGTTGCAGTAGTAGCAGTAATAGTAGTTGGAGGTGTGATAGTCATAACAATAGTTGTAAATAGGAGTTGTAGTAGTAACAGCAACAGTAGTAGCAGTAGTAGTAGTAGTCACGATAGTATTCGTAGTAGTACTAGTAGCAGCAGTAGTAGTAGTAATAGTAGTAGTAGGAGCAAAAATAGTAGTAGCTGTAGTAGTAGTTGTTGTTGTTGCAGTAGTTGTGGTAGTAGGAGTAGTATTATTATTATTAGTAGTAGTAGTAGTAATAGTAGTAGTAGTATTATTAGTAGTAGTAGTAGCAGCAGCAGCAGTAGTAGTAGTAGTAGTAGGAGTAGTAATAGGAGTAGGAGTAGTAGTAGAAGTAGTAGTAGCAATAGTTGTAGTTGTAGTAGTTGTAATAGTAGCAGTAGTAGTAATGGTAGTAGTATTAGTAGTAGCATTAGTTGCCGTAGTAATAGAAATAGCAATAATAGTAGTAGTAGTAGTAGCCGCAATAGCAACAGTAGTAGTGGTAATTGTTGTAGTAGCTGGAGTAGTAGGAGAAATAGCTATAGAAGTAGCAGAAGTGGTAGAAGTAATAGTAGTAGCAGCAGTAGTAGTAGGAGTAGTAGGAGTAGTTGTAATTGTAGTGGCAATAGTAGTAGTAATAATAGTAGTATTAGGAATAATAGTAGTTTTCGGGGTCGAATTAAAAGTAGTAGTAATAGTAGTTCTTGCAGTAGTAGTTGTAGTAGCTGTAGTTTTAGTAGTAGTAGTAGTTGTAGTAGTAGTAGTAATAGTAGTAGTTGTAATAGTACAAGTAGTGGTAGTAGCAGTATAAGTATTAGTAGTAGTAGTAGTAGTATTAGTTTTAGTAGTAGAAATAGTATTAGTTGTAGTAGTAGTAGTAGTAGTAGCTGTTGTAGTAGTAGGAGCAGCTGTAGCAGTAGTACAAGTAGTAGTAACAAAAGAAGTTATTGTTGTTGTCGCAGTAGTAGTTGTAGTGGCCGTTGTAGTAGTAGCAGTGGTAGTCATTGGAAGAGCAGCAGTAGCAATAGTAGTTGTAAGAGCCGTAGCAGCAATAGTAGCAGTAGTAGTAGCAGTTGCAGCAAACGTAGTTGTAGTAGTACTAGCAACCGCGGCAACAGCAGCAGAAGTTGTTGTGTTGTAGTAGTAGTAGTAGTAGTAGCAGTAATAGTTGTAGTAATAGTAGTTGTTGTGGCTGTAGTTGTAGTAGTAGTAGTAGACGTAGTAGCAGTAGCAGGAGTTGTAGTAGTAATAGTAGTAGTAGTAGTAGTAGTAGTAGTAGTAGTAGTAGTAGTAGTAGTAGTAGTAGTAGTAGTTGTAGAAGAAATTGTTGTAGTAGTAGGAGTAGGTGCAGTTGTAGGTATAGTGATTGGAGTAGTAGTAGCAGTAGTAGTAGTAGTAATAGTAGTAATAGTAGCAGTAGTAACAGTAATAACAGTTGCAATCGTCGTAGGAGTGGCAGCAATAGCAGCAGTAGCAGTAGTATTGGTAAAAATAGTAGTCGTTAAAGCAGTAGTAATAGTAGTTGGGGTAGTAGTGGGAGTTGTTGCAGTAGTAGTAGTAGTAGTGGTAGTAGAGTAGTAGCAACAAAAGCAGAAGTTTCAGTAGCAGTTGGAGTAGTAGTAGGAGTAGATGTAACAGTAGTTGTAGTTGTGGTGTTACTAGTAGTAGTAGCAGTTGTTGTTGTTGTTTGAGAAGTAGTTGTAGTAGTAGTAGATGTTGTAGCAATAGTAGCAGCAGTTGTTGTAGTAGTAGAAGAAGAAGAAGTAGTAGTAGTAGTAGTAGTAGTAGCAATAGTAGTAGTTGTAATAGTAGTAGGAGTGGTAGTAGTAGGATAGGTAGTAGTACTTGTTATACTTGGAAAAGTAGTAGTCGTTGTTGTTATAGAAGTAGTAGTAGAATAGTTGCAATAGTAGCAGTAGCTGTAGTAGAAGTAGTAGGAGATGCAGTAGCAGTAGTGGTAGAAGTAGCAACAGTAGCAATGACAGCAGCAGCAGTAGTAGTGGTAGTAGTTGTTGTTGTTATTGTAATAGTAGTCGTAGTAGTAGTGGAGGTTGTAGTATTAATAGCCGCAGCAGTAGTAGTAGTAGCTTTAGTAGTAGCTACTGTAGTACCAGTAGTAGTAGTAGTAATTGTAGTCGTAGTAGTAGTAGCAGCAATTGTAGTAGTAGTTGTAGTAGTAGTTGCAGTAGTAGTTGCAGTAGTAGTAGCAATAGTTGTTGTAGAAGTAGAACTACAAGTAATAGTAGTAGTAATAATATGAGTAGTAGCAGTAGTAGTGGAAATTGTAGTGGTAGTAGTAGCAGTAGTAGCAATATTAGTAGCAGTAGTAATAGTAGAAGTAGTAGTAGTAGTAGTAATAGCAGTAGTAGTGAGAGTAATAGTAGGCGTAGTAATAGGAGTAGGAGTAGTAGTAGAAGTAGTAGTTGTTGTTGTTGTAGTAATAGTAACAGTGGTAGTGGTAGTAGTAATAGTAGTAATATTAGTTATAGCAGTAGTAGCAACTACAGTAATAGTAGTCGTAGTAGTAGTACAAGTAGTTGTAGTTGTAGTAGTTATAGTAGTAGGAGTAGGAGTACAAGTAAAAGTAGTAACAGTAGTAATAGAAGTAGCAGTAGTAGTAGTAGTAGTAGTAGTAGTAGTAGTAGTATGAGTAGTAGAAGTAGAAGTAGTAGAATAAGTAGCAGTAGAAGTAGTAGAAGTAGTAGTAATAATATTAGTAGGCGTAGTAGCAGTAATAGCTGTAGTATAGTAGTACGAGTACTAGTAGTAGGATTAGCAGTAGTTGTAGTAATAATATTAGCATTAGAAATAATTGAAGTATTAATAATAATAGTAGTTGTAGGAGTAGAAGTAATTGTAATCATAATAGTAGTTGCTGCAGTAGTAGTAGTAGTAGTAGTAGTAGTAGTAGTAGTAGTTGTAGTAGTAGTAGTAGAAGTAGAAGTAGTAGAAGTAGTAGTAGTAGTACTAGTAGTAGTAGTAGTAGTAGGAGCAACAATAGTAGTAGTTATAGCAGCAATAGTAGTAGCCGTTGTGACAGTAGTAGTAGTAGTAGTAGTAGTAGTATTAGTAATAGTAGTAGTAATAGTAGCAGCAGGAGCAGTAGTAGTGGTACTAGTAATAGTAGTAGCAGCAAGAACAGTGGTTGTTGTAGTAGTAGTAGTATTAGTAGTAGTAGGAGTAGCATTAGCTGTAGTAGTAGTTGGAAGAGCTACTGCAGATGTAGTAATAGTAGTAGTAGTTGTAGTCGCAGCAACTATAGTTGTTGTAGCACTAGTTGTAGAGACAACACTAGCAGAAGTTGTAGTGTTGTAGTAGTAGTAGTAGTCGCTGTAGTAGAAAGAGTAGTAGGAGGAATAGTAGCAATAGTAGCAGTTCTTGTGGTGATAGTTGTAGTAGTAGTAGAAATAGTAGTAGCAGTTGAAGCCGTAGCAGTAAGAATAGTAGTAACAGCAGCATCAGTAGTATTAGTAATAGTAGTAGTTGTAATAGTAGCATCAGTTGTAGTAGTTGTAGCAGCAGAGTCAATAGTTGCATTAGTAGTTTTTGTTGTAAGACTAGCAGCAGCAGTAGTATTAGTAGTATTAGCAGTAGTCGCAACAACTATAGTTGTAGCAGTGCTAGAAGTAGCAGTAGCAACAGCAAAAGTAGTATTGTTGTAGTAGTAGTAGTGTTGTAATAGTACTAGTAGTCGCTGAAGTAGTAGTAGTAGTAACAATAATAGTACTTGTACTAGTAGTTGTTGTAGCTGTAGTTGTAGTTGTAATATAAATAGTAGTAGTAGTAGCCGTAGCAACGGCAGTAGCAGCAACAGCAGTAGCAGTAGTAGTTCTTGTAGTAGCAGCAGCATTCGAAGTAGTAGTAGTAGGAGTAGCGGCAAAATCAATAGTAGGAGTAGTAGTTGTTGTTGTCATAGTAATAGTAGTACTAGTAGTAACAAAAGTAGTAGCAGTAGTTGTAGTCGTTGTAGCAATAACAGTAGCTGTAGTAACAGCAAAATTGGTAGTAGCTGTAATAGTAGCAGAAGTAATAGTAGTCAGAAAGAAAGTAGTTGTAGCATTTGCATTAGTAGCAATAGTATCAACAGTAGCAGTAGCATAAATAGTAGCAGTTGGGATTAGTTGTAGTAGCAGCAAAAGTAGCAATAGTTGCATTAGTAGTAGTAGTTGCAGTAATATTAGCAGTAGTAGGAGTAGTAGCGGTACAAGTAGTAGTAGTTGTAGCAGTTGTAGGAGTAGCAACAAGAGTGGCAGTATAAGTAGAAGTAGTAGTAGTTAAAGGAGTAGTATTATCATTATCGGTAGTAGTATTAGCAGTAGTAGTATCAGTAGCCATAGAAGTATAGCAGTTGTAGTAGTAGCAATAGTAGCAGTACTAGCTGGAGTAGTAGTAGTAGCGATAGTTGTAGTAGTTGTAGTTGTTGTTGTAATAGAAGTAATGGCAATAGTAGCAGCAATAGTAGTAGAAGTAGTTGTTGCTGTAGTTGTAGCAGTAGCAGTAGTAGAGGTAGTAGTAGTAGCAGTAGTAGTTGTAGCAATAGTAGTAGTTGTAGCAGTAGCAGTAGTAGCAACAGTCGTAGTAGTCGGAGAAGGAGTAGTAGTTGTTATTGTGGGAAAAGTAGTAGTACTAGTTGCTGTTGTAGTAATTAAAGTTGTTGTAGTAGTAGTAGTGGTAGTCGTAGTTGTAGTCATCGTAGTAGTCGTAGTTGTTGTATCTACAATAGTAGTAGTAGCAGCAGTAGTACTACTTGTAATAAAAGTGGAAGTAATAGCAGTAGAGCTATAGTAGTAGAACCGGTAGTTGTTGCAAAAATAGTAGTAGTAGTTGTTGCAGAAATAGCAGCAGTAGTAGAAGTAACAGTAGATGCAAAAGTAGCAATAGTAGTAGCACTAGCAGCGATAGTTGTAGCAGTAGTAGTAGTAGCAGCAATAGTAATAGCAGTAGCAGTAGTAGTGGTGGAAGTAGTTGGACTAGTAGTAGCTACAGTAGCATTAGTAGAGGTAGTAGTAGTACTAGTAGTAGTTTTGGGAATAAGCGTAGTTGTAACATTTGTAGTAGTTGCAGCAACCGTAGTAGTCGGAAAAGGGGTAGTAGTTGTTATTATGGGAAAAGTGATAGTAGTAGTAGTTGTTGTAGTAATTGTACTTATAGTAGTAGTAGTAATAGTAGTTGCAGTAGTAATAGTAGTAGTAATAGTAGTAGTAGTAGTATTAGCAGTAGTAGCAGAAGTAGTAGTAGTAGTCGTAGTTGTTGTCTCTCCAACAGTTGTAGTAGTAGCAATAGTAGTAGAAGGTGCAGTACCAATCGGAGCAAAAGTCGAAATAATAGCAGTAATACCAGTAGTAGTAGAAGGGGTAGTTCTAGCAGAAATAGTGGAAGCAGTATTAGTATAGCTGCAGTAGTAGTAGTAGTACTAGAAATAGTAGTAGTTGGAGTGCAGTAATTGTAGTAGGAGTAGTAGCACTAGCAACAGCAGCAGTAGTCGTAGTAGTTGTAGAAGTAGTACTAGTAGTATTAGTAGTAGTAGCGGTAGTAGTCGTAGTCATAGTAGTAGTAGTAGTAGTAGTAGTAGTAGTAGTAGTAGTAGTAGTAGTAGGAGGAGGAGGAGGAGTAGTAGTAGACGTAGTAGTAATAGTAGTAGTATCAATAGTAGTAGCAGAAGTAGCAGTAGCAGTAGCAGTGGTAGTACCCATAGTAGTTGTAGTAGTTGCAACAACAGTAATAATAGTAGTAGTAGTACCAGTAGTAGCAGTAGTAGAAGTAGTCATAGCAATAATAGTAGTAGTCGTAGCAGTAGTCGTAGTAGGAGTAGCAGCAGCAGTTGTAGTAGTTATAGTAGTAGTAGTAGTACCAGTAATAGTAGAGGTAGTAATAGTCGAAGTTGTAGTAGGAATAATATTAGTGGGAGTAGCAGAAGAATTTGTAGTGGCAGAAGTAGAAGTAGTAGCTATAGTAAATGTAGTAGTAATAGAAGTAGTTGTATTAGTAGTAGTAGAAGTAGTAGTAGTAGTAGCATAACTAGTAGTAGCTGTAGGAGTAGCATTACGTGTGGCAACCACGGTAGTGGTAGTAGTAGCACAAATAATAGAAGTAATAGTAGTAGTAGGTGCTGTACTAGTACTAGTAGCAGTAGTAGTAGTAGTAATTGCAGCAGCGGTAATAGTAGAAGTTTGAGCACCAGTCGCATTAGTAGTATAATAGTAGTAGTTGTAGTAGTACTTGTTGTTGTACTAGTAGTAATAATAGTAGTTGTTGTTGTTGTCGTCATCGTCGTAGTAGTAGTAGTAGTAATAGGAGTAGTAGTTGTTGTTGTAGTAGTTGCATTAGTAGTAGTAGTGGGAGTAGTAGAAGTTGTAGCTGCAACAGTTGTAATAGTAGCAGTAGTAATAGTAGTACTACTGGAAGTAGTAGAAGCACTAGTTGTAGTACTACTTGTAGCAGAAGTAATAGCAGCTGTGGAAGTAGTAGTAGTAGTTGGACTAGCATTACGTGTAGGAAACAATGTAGTAGCAGTATTAGGACTAATAATAGAAGTAGTTGGAGTAGTTGGAGTTGTAGTAGCAGTAGTAGTAATAATATAAGTAGTAGTAGTAGTTGGAGTAGCAGTAATAATAGCAGCAGTAGTAATAGTTTTAGTAGTAGCAATAGTAGTAGTTGGAGGACTAGTTGCATTAGTAGTAGTAGTAGTCATAGTTGCAGCAATAGTAGCAGTTGTAGTAGTAGTAATAATGGTAGTAGTAGTAATAGTGGTGGTAGTAGTAGTAGTAATAGTAATAGTAGTAGTAGTAGTAATAATAGTAGTAGTAGTAGTAGTAGTAATAGCAGTAGTAGTAGTAAGAGTAGTAGTAGTGGTCGTAGTAATAGTAGCAGTAGTAGTAGTGGTAGTTGGAAAAGCAGCAGTAGTGGTAGTAGCAGTAGTAGTAGAAGTAGTCGCTGCAACTGTAGTTGTAGTAGCACTAGTGGTAGCGGCAACAATAGCAGAAGTAGTAGTCTTATAGTAGTAGTACAAGAAGTAGAAGTAGCTATCACAGTTGTTGTTGTTAGTGCAGCAACAAGTAACTATAGTTGTAGTAGCACTAGTAGTGGCGGCAATAGGAGCGGAAGTAGTAGTGTTGTTGTTGTAATAGTAGTAGTAATACTAGCAGTAGTAGTTGTTGTTGTAGGTACAATTGTAGTAGTAGTGGAAGTGGCAGTAGAAGTAGTAGTCGTAATAGTAGTAGCCGTGGTGGGAGCAATAGTAGTGGTAGTAGTTGAAGTAGTTATGGCAGCAGAATCAATAGTTGGAGAAGTAGTAGTAGTTGTAGTAGTAATAGTCGTAATAACTAATGGTTTATTTTCCATTAGAAAAAGGAAAATACAATTATTAAGTGATTCCCCTGCCCCAACCTATACTATTATCCTTAGTAAAAGATTTGTGGTACATTTCCCTCAACCAATGATGACCATGAAGGCAGTTAGAGTCCACAAAAAGCATGAATTAGCTCCTCACCTCCCATTTAGGAGGCAAAGACCTCTCACCTAGGGGACAGAAACAAAGTCCACCTAGGGAGTAAAGGCCAAACCAATTCAAAGGACTAAGACCAAATGTTATTAAATCAAACCTCGATGATGAAGTAGAGAGTTTATTGGCACAAAATAGGATATCAATCCTCTAGAGACTTATCAATAGGCAAAAAACAATTTTTGACCACCTACAATGCTCTTTAGAAGACAAGGATGGTCATTGATGATATATAGTGGAGTCAGAATCCCTCGGCCACCCCCACTTGCTAGTGCCCTAAGTTGACTTTAGGAATACAAGCATTCATTGTTATGACAAACAAAGTTCAGTATCACATGGCAAACAAATCCATCTTGTGTGGCAATCAGGCCCGCATCTACATGAGAAACAAAATCTACTTTCATATGGCAAACAAAGTCCATTTTTTGTAATAACCAAGTCAATCTTGTGTGGCAATTAAGTCCACATTTACATGACAATTCAAGTCAACTTTCGCATGGCCAATCAAGTCTACTTCCATGTGAAAAATAAAGTCCATTCTATGTGGCATCCAAGCCCACACTTAAATGGCAAATTGACTCCCCTTCAATGTGGTTAACAAAAGTCCATTTCCAAATAGTAAATTAAGTCTATATTTACATAACAATTCAAGTTTGCTTTTGCATGTCAAGTAAAGTCTATTTTATGTGACAATCAAGCCCATATTTAGATCAATACACCCTAATCATTGAACTTGCATACTCTTGAGTGTAGCCGAAGTTCCACCAACCTCCCTACAAATTGCATTATGGCTCTAAGGATGCAAATAATCACGTTAGTACCTTCAAAAATGCCATGATGATGTTAGAAGTTCAGGCCAAGGCATGGTACTGTAGGCTTCTGAGGTACACAATAACTTATTTTGATGACTTAGCAAACAAGTTTATAGAATAATTTATCTCATTGGTTCCTCGATGAAAGAACCCATCTACACTCCTCATGTTAAAGCAAAGAGAGAGAGAGAGCTTAAGGGAATATCTAGCCTAATTCAACAAAGCCTGACTAAAAGTTACTGAGCTAGACAATTCAATTATCATCACCATTGTTACCAATGAAATCTAGCAAGCTCAAGTGGCCTATGAGATGGCTCGCTAGACACCATATAAAATGGAAAAATTCATCCAACTAACTTATGAACACATAGATGCTTAAGAAGTAATCCGAGTAAAAAAAGAATCTAAAGGCAATATCAAGAAGAGAGAATCTCTTGAGAACAAGCCACCCAAGCTGAAATGGTAGAAAATGAAATAGTGGGAGTCGAGGGAGCAGAGGTTTGAATTTCAAACTTATACTTTATTGAATTACTTAGGAACCGAAGTCCTATTGTAGATTAAGCACCTAGACACCTTAAGAAGGCCCCAACCTATCCACATTGACTAGCAAATCCTTGACAAATCAAGGTACTATCATTTTTGCCCCAATTATAGCCATGATATTGAAGAATACAAGCACCTCAAGGATTAAATCAAGAGGCTTATCAGAAAATGCCACTCAAATAGTTTGCCCCTAAGGATAATGTGTAGAAGAAACTCATGTAAGAGAGAATCATTGATGAACTTTGCCCCAAAAGGACCCTAGTCTCTAGTTGAAAAATCCTCCAGTCAATGGCAACCTCAATATGATCCTAACTAGCCCATTGTCTCAAAATGATGCTCTAGCATCAACTGGCAAATGCTGAACCCCCAATGGGGGGTAGGAGGGCTCAAAAGTGGTGGAGAATAAGAGATACCACTATGAGATACCACTATTTTCATTCCCAACAATGATGCATTGGTGACTCAGTGGTCCTAGATAGCTATGCTACTCATCGGGTCATGATAGATATATGATTGTTGGCAAATATTTTATTCACCCAGGCCTATGATTTAATGTAGACCCAGTATAACCTGAGCCATACATCAAAACACTCATTGAATTCATGAGGGACTCAGTCACCCTACTTGGAATGATCAACTTACTCCTCATCATTGGAGAAGATCTAAGGAATACCATAATTGAATCAAAGTTTACGATATTTTCGAGAGGTTCTGCCTATAACATAATATTGGGATGGCTAGCACCCAATCAGCTCTAAGAAATAATTTTAACTTTTTATTTAGTCATTAGGTTTCCTACTAAACATGGCATAGGTGAAGCATGAGGAGACCAAAGTGTTGTTAAGAAGTATGATGCTCCCTAATGGCAAAAATAGTTTTAGCTACAAAAGCAAGGAACCACAGTAGTAGGGATCAATAAATCCATCACTGAGCCAAAGAAGGGACACATTGAGACTATGGAATGGCTAGTTATCCTAGTCATCAATGAAACATCAAGGAGGATACTCAAGCATGGGTGAACCTCATAGAGCCCTTACGTATCAAATTGCTAGAACTCCTAAGAGGGAGACAAGATGTCATTACATGGGTCCCTGAGGATCTCCCAGGTATTGACCCATTGGTGGCATAACACAAACTCACAGTCATAGAAAATCACAAGCTAGACAAGCCAAATAAAAGGAACTTTGCCCATGAATGCCAAAAATCTATTGCTTCAATGGTGGGTAAAATTCTCAATGCAGGATTTATATGGGAAGTCCACTATCCTTAGTGGTTCGCAAACATGGTAGTAGTAAAGAAATCTAATGGCAAAGTGAGAATGTGCATTAACTTCACTGATATGAATAAAGTCTACCTTAAGAATAGTTATCCTTTACCTAAGTTGAGCAACTCATGTATGCTACCTTAGGCCACCATCTCCTGAGCTTCTTGGATGCATATGTCAATGATATGCGAGCATAAATCCTCCACATTGATAGGCATACAAAGGATCAAGAAGAGATTTCAGCACACTTCAGATTTTTAGGATGAATCTGAACCCAAAGGAGTATGCTTTTGAGATAGGCTCAGGAAAGTTCTTTGGCTACTTAGTATCAAAATGTGGAATAGAAGCTGAGTCTGAAAAAATTGAAGTAGTTAAGAGAATGAAGTCTCTGAGCTCCATCAAAGAGATGCAGAGGATCATGGGTCACCTTGTGGTGCTCAATCACTTCCTATCTAGATCTGGAGAGAAGTTCTTGCCCTTTTCTAAGGTCCTAAAGCAAAGCTACAGATTCAAATGGATGGAAGAATGTAACCAAGCCTTCGAAGACCTCCAAAAGTACTAAGCCAAGCCACCCAGACTGGTGAGACCTAAAATTAATGTAGTTTTCTTCCTCTATATAGCTACATTAGACTAGGTGATTAGTTCAATTTTAATAAGTGACAAGTATAGAAAGTAACACCCTATATGTTATGTGAGTTATGTACTCATAGGTATAGAGGTTTGGTACCCTTTGTTGGAAAAGTCAGCATATACCGTGGTGCTGGCAACCTGAAAGACCCACCCTTACTTTCAAGCACACCTGGTTATAGTGCTCACCTATCTCCCACTTTGGTAGATATTGCAAAAGGCAAAAGCCACAGGAAGGTTGCTCGAGTGGTCCACCGAGTTAAGTAAATTTGATGTCACCTTCGAGGAATGGATGGCTATCAAAGCCTAGGCTTCAATAGACTTCCTGATCTCATACCTTGCAGAATCAGAATTTGAGTCATGGGAGGTTTAGTTAGATGGCTCGTCTTGCTAGTCAGGTTCTAGGATTGATGCTATCCTTCAAAGTTTATATGTGAGAGTGGCTGAGTATTCAGCCTAGCTTAAATTCATGGCTTCAAACAATGCTGCGGAGTACTATGCATTCCTCCTTAGATTGGATGTGACATTAGGAGCAAGTGCTAAAAAATTAAGGTATTTAGCAACTCACAGCTTGTATGTTTGTAGGCCACTGGAGAGTACAAGGTAAAAGACACAACCATTATCTAGTACCTAGTTGAGGTAAAAAAGCTTATGGTAAAAATAGACTGAGAGGAAATTTGCTAGGTACACAAAAATAGTAATATAGAGGTAGATCGCTCTCACTCGGCTAGCTTTAGATTCTTCAAATTTGGTACCAAGGCAAATCATTGTGATGAATCTTCAACAACCCAGCTAATTTGAGACCATTGAAGTGAATGAGATACATGCAAAGCCCTGTTGGATAGATCCCATTATCTCTTACCTTAAAGAGAGGAAACTTCTTGAGGGCCCAAAAGAGGCCTAGAAGACTATGAAGCTAGCCTTGAACATCACCTTATTAGAAGGAGTCTTGCATAAAAATCCCTCATATAGCCCCTTCTCCATTGTGTAAGACCCAAGGAAATTGACTATGCCATTCAAGAGGTTCATGGTGGTATATGTGGGAGCCATAGTAGAGGATAGACTGTGGCACCTAAGCTCTTTAGACAAAGATATTAATGGCTCAACATGAGTTCTAAGACATCCAAATTCATCTCCAAATGTGAAGAATGAAAGAGGCACATGTCCTCATACCATAGTCTAGTAGTTTAGCTCCAGCAGACCCCATCTATATGGCCTTTTAAATAATGAGGGATGAACATCTTATGTCTATACCCATTAGGACTAGGTCAAAGAAAGTTCTTAGTGGTCACTATTAACTACTTTACCAAATGGACGAAAGTTGAATCCCTAGCCACAATCACAAAGAGAAATATTTAGGAATTTGTAGGCAGAGCATGGTCTGTAGCTTCATATTGCCATGAGTGCTGGTTATAGCTAATAGGAAGAAACTTGATAGCTCAAGATTCAAAGAATACTATAGTAGTATCCGCATAGGGCTAAGGTTCACCTTGATAACCACCTCCTAATCTATCAGTTTGGCTAAGGTAACTAATCAAACCTACTTTTAGGCATAAAGAAGCTTCTCAAAAGAGCCAAAGGTGTCTAGGTCAATAAGCTACCACATGTTCTATGGTCCTACCCATCACACCATGGACAACAACTAAGGAGTCACCTTTTATGCTCACTTATGGGGTTGAAGCTGTCATTCTAGTGAAAATTGATCTTACTTCACCTAAAGTTGGGCTTATAATCTCAAAATAAATGAGGCAAATGTTTGAGCTAAGAAGGATCTCATCCTAGAAGTTTGGGAAAGGTTTGCATTAGTGTTGCTAAGTACTTGCAGTGAGTGGCCATATACTAGAATATATTGGAAGGCAACCGACAACTACGATCGAGTGGTTGGATACTTTGACAGGCTAAACTAATTAATCGAGTTCTATGGTGGTCTATTGGGACAAGACTTGTTCATATCTAAAGAGGTAATAGAGGCATAATTTAGTTTAAAGATAAAACCTTTTTAGGTTGTCTATATGCCATTCCCTAGAAAGTTCCTTATCATCTAGGTGCTCAATCTTAAATGACACTATCTGCCAAGCATAAGACCTCTGATTTATCTGAGGCATAGGACCATGGCAATAAGCTAAACATTAGATCTTGGTGATAAACCAAGCATAAGACCTTGATTCTACTTGAGGCAGAAGACCTCAATTGTATCTAGGATATAATACATCAAAAATAAGCCAACTATAAGATCTTAGATTAATTTGAGGCATAAGATCTTGGCAATAAGCTACACAAGACCTTAAATTCACTAGGGGTACAAGACCTCAGATCACTTGGAGTATAAGATATTGGTGATAGGCCAAGCATAAGACCTTATTGTACTCAAGGCATAAGACCTCGAGAAAAAGCCAAGCATAAAACCTCAATTCTACTTAAGACATAGGACCTTAGTAATAATCCCAACATAAGACCTCAGATTCACCTGAGGTATAAGACCTCAGTGATAAGCTAATCATAAGATCTTGGTTGTACTCGAGGTATAAGACCTCGATGATAAGCAAGGCATAAGACCTTGGTCCTACCTAGAGCATAAGACCTTGACATTAAGCTAGGCACAAGACCTCAATAATAAGTCAGGCATAAGACCTTGGTTTTATACAAGGCATAAGACTTTGGTAATAAGCCAACTGTGAGAACCTCAAAACTTTGCAAAGACTTAAGATTCTTATGTAAAGCTTTCACCTTAGGTCACACTATGGTCCTTTAAGTTTCTCTCTTAATAGTTCCTTCTCTTCCATAAACCTTTGTCCTCTTGGTGGAAGGCCAAGTACCAGCTATATCAGGTTCAAGTACCACTACTTAACGAGCTCCAAAGCCAACCATTGCAAAAGTTAGCTATGACTTGTAATTTTATAGCAATCTTCACCATGGATAAAGGGCAAAACTATATGCTGATTTGCAAGTCTAATGGAGAACAACTGGCCTTTGCATGAGCTTGGGCCAAGATGTGTGCAAGAGGGATGTGAGCCAAAGAAGCAAAGGGAAAAGGTGCAAGTAAAAGAAAATCTCTTTCATCCATGAACAGAATATCATATTTGAGGGGAAACTTGGTTAGAAAAGCATTTTACAAAAAAAGATAAAGGAGAATAATGTAGGACTATTTGGAGGATGCTAGGGGTTTGGTGGACTCCATTGTGCTAACAGGCACTGGAGGCTTAACAGGCACTAGAGGCTTAGCAGACACCTTTGCTTCTTTCTTCCTTTAGAGGATCTCCTCATACTACCACTTGAGGTGGTGAATCCTCGAGTTATTACAAAGTTCCACTTGGAAGTCATCAAACTCAAAGTTAGAATCAAAGTGAGTATTCCTTATTGTGCCCCTAGAACAAAGGTAGCGCTCAGAGAATGAGTTGGCAAAGAGAAAGCCCCACTCAGGGAGATACTCATCATTGGTCTTGAACTCAAGAATTGCTAGCATCTTGCATAGCTTCAAGGACTTCAATTACTCTACGCTTTAATAGAACATGGCCAACACCTCATCCTTTCTTGGTGTAGCTTAGACTTTTCCCAAGCCTCCAGTTTCATTGGCCTTGTTAAGGCTGAATCTCACTCCACTTGGAGGATATGTTTTCTCCTCCTCTACCGCCTTCTTCATCTTCCTAACCTCGAGCTAGAGTGACTCAAGTTGAGAATAGTGGAAGTTCACATCCTCCTTGGCTTTAGTGGTCTTATTCCCCTCGGAAGCCATTTACTTCTAAGCTTCAAAAATTGTTAATCTATATAATGAAAAAATTATGATATCTATAATTGCACTAAAAGATAGTTAAAAGGAAAAAAGGAGCAGCATTGATAGAAGTGGATGTTGGCACAAGTAAGAGCCCCTTTAGAGAAGACCCAATCTATTCGGAGTCACTCAATGTGGGGGTTTCCACTATCCCCAAAATCTATGAGGAAATACTTCTCGGTGTCCATCTCCTTGCTTAACGAGCTTTGATATTTGGAGGTGGACCTTGTCCACATTTTGATATGGGGAGGAGGAGGTTTAGGTTCAGAAGTCATAATTGCCTTCTTCCAATAGTCAGTGGACTTCATGATAGAAGAGTTTAGTGACTGGATGGCCTCCATTGTGGATTCAACTCAAGAGAGGGAATCAAAAGGGTAAGGTATCGCCTACACATTCCTTATCTTCTCTTTGCTCACAGACTAGCTTCCTACTCTCACCTCTTCTTCCCTTGGCCTCACACATACTCTTGAGGGGAAGCATTTCTTTCTACTTCAGAAGACCTGTTTTGAGATAATAGGACAGGGGACACCTAAGGAGTGCTTGCTTGTTGCCTCAGACACTCATTCATGGATGAGATCTAGGTCAACCCTATATAAAATCTAACTAACAATTAAATGGAGGAGAAAGTAGCTGAAGAATCAATAACACAAAAGTCTAAGGTATGTACTAACTTCCACAGCCACGGATAAGCCATGCTCTAGTAGGGAAGCATTATCGAGCCACGTGGGAGTAGATTTAACATCCTCAATCTCACTACCCAAGAGATTAAAAGCTAGTGAACCTTCAGGTAGATATCTAGGCTAGATCAGTGAGTGAAAGGGTTGCTCCACCACAAGAAAGAACTTTGTCTACCTTGGTAAAATTCCTAAGGGATGGTCTTTCAAAGAATGGATAGAGCTAGGGTCTTGAGAAGAATAATCTACACCATTTCTTGGGATTGAAATACCATCTACCCCAAATTTTTGAACCTCAATAGCCCTTGAAGGCATCCCTGAATATTTCAACCTTCATGATGAAACCTTTGGATTGCCTAGAGTTCAAAGAATAATGAAAACTTCTATGGTGTTGGGCACAATTTGATCAAGGGGGAGGTCCTTGTCTCCCAGGATATCCTTGATAAAGATATCTAGAAGGTACCAAAAGCTACTTTTGAACATCTCCTAATAGATACTAAACTCGAACCCAAACTCCACACTAAATTTCTTGCTCTCCTCCTCAAACCCAACTGGTCCAACTCAGTTCCATTTCGATAGCCAAACACAATGACTTTGTCCTCAAGGTTTTTCTCCAATAAAGTGGATTTAGAATTCCAAAACTCTCACCTCAGGGACACCTAATAAACTACAACGTTAGGTCTCACTTTCCAAAGCCAAACAAGGTCCTCTAATCCAAAATAAAAGTCATAATGGTAGAAAAGGATAAAAAATGACACTTACTCTGAGGTAATTCCTCAAGTGGACCTGGAATCACCAATGTGGGAATAACATATGGCATGGAACCAACCCCTATGGAAGAGGACAAGATAGCTAGAGGATCTGGCCCCTTGGAAGCTGTAGCAACAATGGAGTGCATGGAGTGCTAGTAGTAGTATACTAGTAGTGGTGGTAGTAGTAGTAGTAATAGTAGCAGTAATAATTATAGTATAGTAGTATTAGTAGTAATCGCATGGTAGTATATAGTACTATTAGTAGTAGTGGTAGTACAAAAGTTCTACTAGTATAGAAGTAGTATAGTTGTAAAAGTAATTATAGTAGCATAGTAGCAGTATGGTATTATAGTAATAATATAGTAGTAATAGTATAGTAATAGTATAATAGCAATAATAGTATAACAATAGTGTAGTAGTAGTAGTATAGTAATACTAGTATTAGTTGTGTAGTATATAAATAGTAGGATTACTAGTAGTATAATATTCATTGTATAGTATTAGTAATATAATAGTAGTATAGTAGAAGTATAAATGTAGTAGTATGGTATTATAGTAGTAGTAGTAGTAGTAGTACAGTAGTAGTATAATAGTAGTATAGTAGTAGCATAGTAATACTATAGTAGCAACAATAATAGCAGTAGCAGTAGTATAGTGGAAATACTACTGCTAGAATAACAGTTACAATAGTAGTAGTAGTTTTAATAGTAGTATAATTATAGTAATCGTATAGTAATGCAGTTGTAGTATTAGAAGTATGACACTAGTGGTATAGTATAGCAATAATTTTACAAGAGTAGTATACAAGTAGTATAATAATAGTAATAGTAGTAATAGTAGCAGTATAGTAGTAGTATAACATAATAGTAGTACTATTAGTGATGGTAGTAATATAATAATAGTAGTATTAGTAGTGTTATAATAGTAGTATAGTACTAGCAGTAGTATTATAGTAGTATAGCAATATTAGTAGTAGTAAAATTGTAGTAACATAGTAGTAATTATTGTTGTAGCAATAGAAGTAATATAGTATTATTATTATTATATTACTCCTACTACACTAATACTACTATATTATTATTATATTACAACTATACTACTATGACTACTACTAATAACACTACTATTATTGTTATAATACTGCTACTTCTACTATTATTTAGATTACTACTATACTGCTATTGTACTTCTACTAGTATTAATGCTACAACTATAACAAGTATATTCTTACTATACTGCTATTACTATTACTACTATTACTACTACCATCACTATTATTATAACTACTACTATACTACAATACTATTAGTATACTGCTATTGCTACTATATTTCTATTATTACTACTACTACTTTTACTACTATACTACTATAATTATTATACTAATATATTACTACTATTATACTATTACTACTAATAATGCTACTTCTATACTATACAACTGGGACTACAACTACTATACTATTGTGGGATCCAAATTGACCACCTTGGGTAGCAAGGACCCTTAGGGCAATCTTGAAACAACAAATGAAAATATAAGGTCATTTAAGTGCAATCAGGTATTTTGAGAAGATAACTTCCAATAGCTACAAGCTCCTATTTTTAATTTTTCAGCAGTTATCAGAAACTTCCTCAAGTAATAAACCTACCTAAGAAAAATAAAGACACAAATGAAAGAAAGCGTAAGATTATTTTGAGCGAAGGGATACATGGCTAAAGAAACGGCATATCATCACTTTACATTTTAAAGAATTTAAATTCATAATCATAAAAGAGAGTGGAATGAGAAAGGATGTGGGAATCGGCTTGACATGTGTCACTGCTGTACCCCCGTGCCCTTGGCTAGGTGTAACTTAACTCAGGGGGGATGCTTGATTGGATCCCTAGCAGATGCTGATAACTTTGCTTGTGTCTATTGACCACATTAAGATCTAAAGTTTTACTAATAGCTTTTTATTTATTGTCAGTTAACTTTTTTGATGCTTGATTTGAGGAAAAAATGATTAGTGGCACCAGCTTGTACTAATAATTTATAATTTGGAGTGTGGCCAATGGCTTGAAATGTATTGTCTATTGACTTTGTTTGAACAAGTTATCTAGTTGACTGGCTAAGAAAGTTCATGACTACCATAATTCAATTTGTTTTGAAAACAGATGGTTTCATTGGCATGTTATCAATTAAGTTTGTGACATTGGCAATGACTTTTGGGGTTGGCTTAGTTATGCATTACCAAAAGCTTTTTAGTTAGCTTAGCTTTAAAGCGTGGTCCAATACTTCGAATGTGTTGTCAGCTAGTTTTGTTTGATTTTTGATTTGATAATCTGCAGCCTCAATCGCATGTTGTCGATTATATTTGAGGTGTCGCCAATGACTTTTGGGGTTGGCTTAGCCAAGTATCACCAATGGCTTTTTAGTTGGCTTATCTTTGAAGAGTGGTTGAAGGCTTTTTCTTGTTTTAAATTTTACAAACCAACTAAGGCTAGAGGGCAAATCCTCTCCAACATCTTAACTTGTATAATAAGGTCTTAGAAAGTGTGGATAGAAGAAGCACTAAGGTATGGTTCCATCTAGTTCTTTCTTGTGTTACTAAGAACTAGATTTATAGCTTCAAATTGACTTATTGATTATTCACACCTGATACTATGGTTTCTCCACCATATGATATAATTCAAGACTGATTCATTGGCACACTTTAGTATTGAAACAAGGTCCACAATGGTTATTACTTGAGTCCCCACATAGAGTTATAAAATAACAATGAGGGGTTATTACTTGAGTCCCCATATAGAGTCACAAAATGAGGTATATGTTGTTTAGTGTTGCCAATGCCATTAAATTATCCAAACTTAGGCACTATATATCCTTTAGGATATGAGACTTGATCATTATGATTAGGATATGATTTATCTACATCATTTATCATTTTTGTGTCACTTCCTTATCTTAGTTATTTAGCCAACATTTGTTGTACTTTCTATAGGTTGTATGCTAGCAACTCCATAGTGGTAGAAATTTTTGAGATCAGGGATTGCGCATCCCTTATTAGTGGAGGAGGTGCTCGTGAAGGACCTACATTTTAAGAGATTTGACCTACAAGGGGTGTGTCTTCTACCACCTCTATAGTGTCATGAGATGACTATTGCGATCGCTTCAACTTGTTAAGGTTTTGTCCCATTTGTATCATTATCCCTATTAATTCCATAACCCTCTTATAAGCTTCATCTTTCTCTTTCCCTTGTTATCTCAGTTGCTCTCGCAAGGTTTCTATAGTCATTTCCTCACTTGACTCATTATCAAATTAACCCTTTTCAT
Organism: Trichopus zeylanicus subsp. travancoricus; assembly: GCA_005019695.1. Classification (NCBI taxonomy): domain Eukaryota; kingdom Viridiplantae; phylum Streptophyta; class Magnoliopsida; order Dioscoreales; family Dioscoreaceae; genus Trichopus; species Trichopus zeylanicus. The sequence goes on along the minus strand of RXID01021413.1, from coordinate 17,184 downwards.
TCGGAATAATGACATTAAGCTTTTTTCCCATTGATAGAAGGCAAGAAGCGGGCTAGTCTTGAATGATAGCAACTTCAAGGGGTGTGATAGCAAGTGCTCTCTTGAGCTGAACGGTCTTGAAAATGGTTCTAAACTCAATTTGAACTTCAATTTCTTCTAAAACAATCATTGACACACAAGCATTCTTGCCCCTAGGATGATTGTGTATTTTAAGGTGGAGAAGTTCTTTGTTGATGCCATTGGATACTTTCTTCCACAAGAGGGAACACAAATGGTTAGTTTTAAAATGTAATACTATCTCATTAATGCCTCTATTGTATTAGCTAGGTTTCTATGCTTGGAGAAGGAGTTATATCCCACTGGGCATACTAGAATATGTGGGATCAAAATTGACCATTTTGGATATTGAAGATCTTGATATGTAATCTCAAAATAATAAATAAAAAATATGGGAGTTTGAATGTGGAATCAGTGTTATGGGAACATGACTTCCAATAAGCATAAGCCCCTATTGTTAATTACCCCAACAATTGTGAGGAACCTCCTAAAGAATTATTTGATTAATTTGAAGAAAAAGATACATAGCTTAAGTAAGGGCATATACCCTTACTTTACAATTAAATAAAGTTAAATTTATAATAATAAAATAATATAAATTGAGATAAAGGAAATGAGGAAGAAGCTTTGATGTGCACTGCCATTCTACTCTCGTGCATTGGTCCATTTGGAGTATGACTCGAATGGATCTTGACTTGATCCTTGGTGGGTATTGTAATTTGATTGATGACAACATCCAAGGAGACATGAAAGGAGAATGAGCATGTTTGAAGTGTTTTCATTAGCTCTGGACAATGGTGATAACTCCATCTTAGTTTGAAGAATTTCGGTTAGCTTGGTCGTGTTGGCGATAACTTTCATTGGTTGAAGTATTTCCATTAGCCAATGAGGCATTGGTGATAACTTTTGGGTTTGAAGTGTTTCCATTAGCCAATAAGGCATTGGCAATAACTTCATATAAACAAGATTTGTGGTTGACTAACTAAATGAGTTCAAGTCTACTTTTAGTTTGAGTTGCATGGTTTAAAGTGTTTCCATTAGCAAATAAGGCACTAGTGATAACTTCATGGTTTGAAGCATTTCCATAGCCAATAAGGCATAGGTTATAACTTCTTTGATTTTGAAGTGTTTTCATAGCCAATAACACATTGGCAATAACTTTCTTTGAATAAGGTACTTGGTTGACTATCTAAGCGAGTTCAAGCCTACCTTTAGTTTAATTTCATCTAGGGAAATGACTAGTGGCCTTGGCTTTTCCTAATCATTTTTGACTTGATAATCAACTAACTTTCTTAGCTTGTTGTTGAATAAACTTGAGACATCATTGATAGCTTTGAGCATGTTATCACTAACACTTACTTGATTCTGATTGAGTCAAATTTAGTTCAGTTTTAAAGTTCAAACTTGATTTTGATTCAAGTTTGATTTGATTCAATTCAAAGTTCAAAACTTGATCTTAATTTAAATATAATTTGATTTTGTTCAGTGTTCAAAACTTGATTTTGATTTGAGTTTTATTTAATTCAATTCGACGTTTAAAACTTGGTTTAGACTCAAGTTTGATTTAATTCAATTCTGGTTAGGTTCAACCTTATGTTGTCCCTTATTAGATTCCTAATCATTCTTGGATCTTACAGTCGATGGGGCTTTTATTGGATCTTTTATAACTGATGGATCCAATCCTTAATTGGTTCTTCATGAATGCTTAATGGATCTTGGATCCAATCCTTAGACCCAACCTTTAATGTGTTGTTAATGGATCCTTAATGGATCTTAGATCCAATCTTGATTAGGTCTCAATGGATCTTGGATCCAACCCTAATTAGGTCTTATTGGATTCTTAATGGATCTTGGATCCACTCCTTAATGGGTCATTGATGGATCCAAACTGAATCTATTAATGCATTTAGGTTTAACCCATGTCAGACCCTTATCAGCTTTGGGTCTGAACCATAATTGGTTTTTGGTTCATGCTCAAACTGATTCTAGTTTGAATTTGAGTTTGATTTGACTTGATCAAGGTATAGTTTGAACTTGATTTAAACCAACAAGAGTTTGGTTTAAACATAATTTAACCCAATTAGAGTTTAGTTTGAAATTAATTTAGCCCACTCGAGATTTGATTCTAGTTGGTTAGACCTAACAAGAGTTTGATTCAAATTTTTTTGACCTAATTAGGATTTGATTTGAAGTTGATTTGATAATTAGGGTTTTAGTTAAAATTTAATTTAACTTTGGATTGACCTAATTTAAACATAATTGAGGTTGGATCTGAACTAATTTCAACTAAATTAATTCAATTTGGATTTGGGTCCAGTATGATTTCAGCTTTAGTCCATTAACTTAATTGACTTAAAGTCTATTTAGTGATTCATTTGAGTTAACATGATTTTATTTGTTTAATATAATTGAATCACTTTAATTTAATTAATTTAGTTCAGGAACCCTTGCACTGTCATGATGAATTTAGGTGAGCCCATGGGTTGACCTTAAGTCAATTTGAAGTTTTAGGAAGCTTGCAAACTGACCTTGACTTAGATGTTCATTGAACATGCAAGTTAGGCTTAGTTTGATAGATGTTTGGTGAATCTATGGCTAGCCTAAGATAATTAGCTAGCTCACATGCTTGCCTTAGTCTGATAGACATTCAGTGAACCCTCGAACTGATCTTAGTCCTAGTAGATATTCGGTGAGCTCGCATGTTGGCCTTAATCTGATGGACATTTGATAAGTCCACTGACTAGCAGTCTAAAAGAATATTCGGCAAGCTCATAAGCTTGCTTCAACACTAGTAGACACTTTGTGGGCTTGCAAGCTAGCCTTAGTTCAAATAAACATTCACAGGCTGACCTTAGTCTAAAAGATGTTCAGCTAGCTTGCAAGTTGGTTTTAGTTTGAAAATAATTTTTGGATGAGCCCTGGGGCTGTCCTTGTACCATTGCTGTAAGCACAAAAATCAAGGCCAAAATATATCTATACTTTTTTGCAGTAATTTTTTCTATGTTCTGTCTTTCTTTTCTTCTCTGGCAAATTTTTTCTCTTGTTTGAACAACCCTTTCTTCTTCTTCTTCTTTACCTTTATTTCTCTTTTTCTTCTTCCCCATCCCATATTGGCACTCTTTATTTTTTTTATTTTTTACACTTCTCTCTTCTCCTCCTTTTATAGTTGGAAATAATAAATTTTTAATTTTTTTCACTTTCCTTCCCTCTCCTATGTGGGGTCTCTCTTCGTTTTACTTCTTTTAATTTCCCTCCTCCTATAGCTAAGACAACAATAAGGTTCTTTTAATTATTTTTTTCATCTGTCTCCCTTTCTCACTTTCCTTCTCCTTCGTCATTATCGTTTCCATAATAGAAGTATAATAGTAGTAGTAGTATAATTTTTATACAGTAATATTATAGTAGTAGCATATTTGCTATAATAGTAATAGTAATATTGTAATATTAGTAATAGTAGTATAGTAGTAGCAGAAGTATAAAAATAGTAGTTGTAGTTATATAGTAATATCATACTAGTAGCATCATGAAAGTAAAATAGTAGTATAATGATAGTAATAGAAACAATAGTTTAGTAGTAACATAGTAATAGTAGCAGTATAGGAGAAGTATAATAATAGTAGTAATGATAGTAGCAGTGTAATCGTATTACTAGTAGTAATACTATAGTAATAATAATACTACTATTATACCACTACTATTATTATATTATCACTATAATTATTTAACTAAAATTCTCCTAATACTACTATATTGATACTAGCATTATTATAATTACCACTATACTAATATTACTACTACAACTATACTTTTACTATTACCATACATGGCTACTACTATTTTATTACTACTACTACAATACTATTAATATTTCTATACGACTAATATTACTATAGTACAATATTATTACTATTACAACTACTATCATTATATTACTACAACAACTATTATCCTATTAGTACTATTATAATATACTACGACTACTATAATACTAATACTATTGCTATACTACAGCTATACTACTGTAACTACTGTTAATAATTAATTACTACTAATAATATACTAGTACAGCTAATATACTATAATACTACTATTACTACTATTTCTGTTATAATGTTGTTTATAAAACTACTATAATACGACTACTATTATAGTATACTACTATCACTATTATATTATATTACGACTGTTATATTATTACAACTACTACCAATAGTATAATATTACTACTTCTACTACTTCTAATACAATACTGTAGCTAAAACTTATGTAATATTACTATTACTATATTATATCACTACCACTAGTATACTATACTATTACTACTATAGTAGTAGTACTATTAATATTATACTACTACTATTATATTTTTGCTACTATACTATTTTAATATGCATATTATACTTTTACGACTATTAGACTATAATATTACTATATTACTACAACCATTAGTATACAACCATTAGTATTATACTATCACTACTACACTATAACTATAATTTTAATATTGCAACTCTATTACTATCATTATTATACTACTACTACTAATACTGTAGCTCTATTACTCTATTACAACTATTATACTGCCTTACTACTATAATTAATTTTATACTATTATAACTGCTAGCAGACTTCTATGATTATAATTAGTATTATACTACTACCATTATTATACGATAATGCTACCACTATATTATTATTATTACTTGTACTAATATATTACTACTATTATAATACTAGTATATTACTATACTATAATCCTACTACTATTATTATATTACTATGCTACTATATTACTACTATTATTATATTACTATACTACTATTACTATTGTATTATTCTTACTATCACTATTATACGATTACTACTATTATACTACTACTACTGCTGCTACTATGATATTATTACTACTATACTAGCGCTATTACTATACCACTATTGCTACTATATAACTATTACAATAACTACCCAACTGTGACTGCTAATATTTTGCTAAAACTATTACTATACCACTATAATTACTACTACAACACTACTACAAAACTTCTACTCCTCCTACTACTATACAATAATAACTACTAGTATGATTACTACTATCTAGCTATTACCATACAATAATAACTATGACTATTACTATTAGTACTGCTACTATTATACTAAAATACTAGTACTACAATTATACCACTACTTTCATTATATGATTGCTATTACTATACCACTACTTCTACTATTCTAACTATACTACTGATACTACTATACCAATATATTATTAATATTACAATGCCACAATAATACTACAATATTACTACTGTTACCATTACTATTACTACTACGATACTAATACTATACTACTATTACACTACTATTATACCGTAACTATAATACTACGGCTACTACTTCTATTACTGTCATACTCCTACTGTTATTAATATACTAGTACTACTATTATACTATTATAATATGCCACCAATAAGAATACTATTACATGACTATTATTACTATTACTATTAATATTATATTACTACTAATATTACTATTGCTACTATGATACACCTACTAAAGCTACTATATTATAACTACTATACTATTGTAAATACTACTATTGTACTTTTATTGCAACTATATATTAATTTAATATCTATACTATTATTATTATACTATTACTAGTACTATGCTATACTACTATACTAGTACTATTATTACAGTAACACTACTGTATTATCATTACTACTATACCACGTTACTACTACTACTTTTAAACTTCTAATAGTATTCAACTTCTATTATACTATAACTTTTGTAGCTGCTACTATACTACTACAACTACTACTATATAATGACTATCTTCACTATTATTATATTTCTACTACTTCTATTGTATTACAATATTATTATATTACTTGTACTGTTAGTATTACTACTATATTACTACTTTATTACTACTATACTACTATACTACTATACTACTACTTTATTACTACTATAGTATACATCTATACTAGTATTAGTGGCACACTTCTACTGCTACTACTACTACTATACTAGTATCGTACTACAATTATTGCTTGTATTAGTATAATACAACTATTGTTAGTACAACTATACTTACTACTGCAATACTAAAATACTACGTTGTTGTACTATACAAATATATTACTATTATACTACTACTATAGTATTATAATATACTACTATATTATTATTACTACTATACTACTACTTTATTACTACTATAGTATACATCTATACTAGTATTAGTGGCATACTTCAACTGCTACATGATCACTATGCTACTAATACCACTTATACTACAACTATACTACTGATATAATTTTTTTTGAACAATTGGAATTTACCACTAAATTCGTGCTATAAGTAAAGTTCGAACCAACGACCTCTTCCATAAAAGAGGTTAGTACAACCACCAAGTCAATGCTTGAGGTTTACTACTAGCACAATTATACTACGATACTACTACCATTATACTATTTCTACTATTATATTACTATTATACTACTATTAGTAGTATATTACCATAATTACTATTATAACAACTACTGCTATACTACAAACATAATTCTACTACTAATATCCAAGCATTATTACTATATGACTTTTGCTACTATAGCTTTAATATTAGTATTACAATGATAGTACCATTACCATTACTAGTATTACTGCTATATTACTATACTGTAACTGTACTATAACAACTATACTATTACTGCTACATCACTAATACTACTATAATTATATTTATACCACTATAAGTACTATTATACTAAAGTACTACTAGTATACCACTATTATATTACCGTATGACTCTTACTTTTATATTACTACTACTACTATAGCACTATTAATATGCTATTAATAGACTACTATAATTACTACTACTATTTCTACTGTCATACTTTTACTATACTATGATTATACTATTATACTATTACTATACTATAACTACTGCTATAATAGTGCTATTGTTACTATTACTTTACAAGTACTACTATCACAATTATATTACTATCACCATTAGTACTATACTACCATAATAATATACTATTACTATTAATATTATACTATTACTACTACTTGTATAACTATAATATTATAATGGTACTATATACTATGTTGCTACTATATTATTACTATAACTGTAGCTTATTACTTCTACAGTGCTATTCTACCGTTACTATACTACAATTACTATTACAATAACAACAACAACTACTACTATATTTGTACTACTACAATACTACTACTACAATACTACTACTACTATTAGTATTAGTAATAGAAGTATTAGTATTACTAATACTACTATTACTATACTACACTACGAATATACTACAACACTTTAGTACTGTACTATATTATGATGTTACTATACAACTATTATTAATACACTACTACTTATACTAATATATTACTAGCAGTACTAGTATTATACTATATAACTATTGTGTTGCTGCTACTATCTTATTTCTACTATACTACTACTACCACAGTACTACTACGATTACTACTATATCACTACTATTACTACTATACTACTAATACTATACTAATGCTACCACTACTACTATACCATAATACTCATATTATTGTACTAACAATATATTACTATACAACAGCTATACTACTAGCAATATTATTATAATACTATAACTACTAATATACAAGTACTACTATATTAATACTATAACAACTACTACTTTTAGTATTATATTGTTATTATAATACTATAATACTATCACTACTATACTAATGCTATTGCGAGTATTACTGTACTATAATATTACTACTATAGTACTATTACTATATTACAACTATCACTATTAGTAATTTTATTATTTTATGCCTATACTACTACTATGCTACTGGTTCTACATTACAACAATACTTGTACTAATACTTTTAGTGTTATTGTTTATTACTATACTGATATTTTATTATTATATTGCTACTATAATAATATACTGCTATTACTATACTGCTACTACTATTACTAGATTACTACTACAACTAGCATTACTATATTAATATGACTACTAAAATTGATATGCTACTATTATACAACTAGTATAGTACTACTATAATACTAGTATACTACTACTGTTGCTACCGTTTGTCACTACTAGTAGTACTACGACTGTGACACCTCTATACTATACTACTATGCCATGTTATTATATCAGTATTATACTACTATTTCTAAATTACTAAACCATTCTACTATACTATGCTAGCATACTTATACTACTACTATAATAATATTATACTAATATTACTGCTATACTATGACTATTACCACACTATCATTATACTATTACTACTACTCTATGATTACTATTGCTATAGTTCTGTACTATCACTACTATCAATATAGTACTACCTATATTGCTAGAATTACTACTATAGTAAATTACTATTACACTACTATACTATACTACTAGTACTATTATATTAGTATATTATACTTCTATACAACTACTATACCACCATTACTAGACTAATATTATTCTATTGCTACTATATTACTGCAACTTCTAAATTACTATTATACTATATTACTATAAGTACTATTGCTGCTATACTACTACTACTATTAGCACTGCTATTATGTGATACTACTATTATACTGCTATACTATACTACTACCACACTATTACTACAACTACAAATATACTATTACTACTACTATTATTATTATACTATTACCATTACTACTATTTACTATTATTATACTAATATAATGCTACTATATTGTTACTACTGCTACTATTATCCTACTACTATACTACTATTGCTATTACTACTAAATTACTGCTATACTACTACTATGATACAACTTCTCTACTATTATTACTATACTGCTATACTATTACTATTACTGCTATTGATATACTACTACTTTTATACTATTAAAATACTACTACTACTACTATTATTATCCTATTATTAGTCACTCTTACTACTTATACTACCACTGCACTACTACTATATTACTACACTACTATTATCACCACTACTATTGTACTGTACTACTACTATGACAACTATTATTGTACTATTATATTATACTGTTACTACTGCTACTGCTAATATGATAACTATTATTATACAATTATACTAATTTGACTATACAACTACTATTACTACTATTATTATACTACTACTGAATTTACACTATAGTAGCACCACTATAGCTACACTACTACACCTGATTGTGCACTTAAGCCATCTAAAATTCACATTCGTTCATTTGGGACTACTTTTTTTGGTGTCTCACTATCCTGTGTGACTGATTTTGGCTCCATAAATTTTGGCATGTTCGGTGAGACATGACTTCACCTTTAGGTGTATAAACAAAATTAGCCTAAATTCACAATAAAAGAAGAGACATGAAAAACTAATGGTCGATTTCCAATTGAAAAAATGGAAATGCCATCATCAAGTGATTTCCTTATCTCAACCTACACTATCATCCTCAGTAAAAGATTTGACGTATATTTTCCTCAACCAATGATGACTGTGAGGGCAATCAGAGTCTACATAAGCACATATTAGCTCCTCATCTCCCATTCATGGGGTAATGACCTCTTACCCAAGGGGCAAAGACTAAATACACTTAGGAAGGAAGGGCCAAACCAATTCAAGGAACTAAAGCCAAATATTATTATATCTAACCTTGATGATAAAGTAGAGAGTTTATCGGTGCAAACTAGGGTATTAGTCCTCCAAAGACTTGGCAATAGACAAAAGTTAGTTTTTGACTACCTATAATGTCCATTAGAAGACAAGGATTGTCATTGATAAGATATGGTGGAGTTGAAATCCCTCAACCACCCCCACCTACCAATGGTGAAAGTTGACTTTAGGAATGTGAGCGTACTTTGTTATGACAAAAAAAGTTTACTAACACATAGTAAAGAAAGACTATCTTGTGTGGTGATTGAGCTCACATCTACATGGCAAACAAAGTTCACTTTCTCATGGCAAAAGAAATCCATTTTTTGTAATGGCCAAGCTTGTATTTACATAGTAATTCAAGTACACTTCCATGTGGCAGAATGAAGTCCATATTGTGTGGAGATTAATTCCACATTTACATGACAATTCAAGTCCATTTTCACATAGCCAATCAAGTCTACTCCCACATAGGAAATAAAGTCCATTTTCACATAACAAATTATGTCTATATTTACCTAACAATTCAAGTCCGCTTCCACATGGCAAGCAAAGTCAATTTTATGTAGCAATCAAGCCCTTATTTAGATCAATGTTTTAAAAATTGGCGAGCATTTAGGTTTTGATTTTTAGGGTTTATGAATAAGCATGAAGAAAGATAGTTGAGCTCATCGTCCAACTTGATGAGTCTTGGTCTTTGGGCTCTACTGCTGACCTTCACTTCTTCTTCTTATTTTTCTTATGCTTTTCCAAATCTACCAGCTTTTGAGATGGCGATCAAACTATGCAAGGCAGAGGAGAAGGTGCAGTACAATAAGAAGTTAAGCTATTTCTTGGATGAGTATAGCTAGGTGATGATCCCCACCAGACAATAAGAGCACTGACAGCTTTCAAACCTAGACCACGATGTCATCCTAAACTCTACCTATGAGGTTTATATTAAACTTAACTCTAGTCATTAGTTGGTTATGCAAGTCTAGATATGGTAGCAGTGGTTGGTGGAGCACAAGGTTAGGTCAACCGAAGTGTTTCAAGAAGAGCACATCTCCTTTATCGCATTCATGATTTTAGTAAAAGTAGTAGTAGCATAGTGGTAGTACTAGTAATAGTGGTAGTATAATAGTAACATAGTAGTAATATAGTAGTAGTAGTAGTAATAGATATGCTTAGATAAGATGATAAGTAAACCATAATAAAAACAATAGATGGACAGTGAAGGACTAAATGAAAAGATAAGTATCTCGCCATCAAGGTGATAATGTAGAATAACCATACCTTAGATATGAGATAGATGATAAGCAAGCTCACCACCAATGTGTTAATGCAAGCAATCACACTTAAGATGAGAAGTTGGAGTAATTTACCACGCTTGAATTAATTCAAGTTATATGAATTGATAAGCTTTGAAATTCTATTCAAGAACCATCTTCAAAGAAGTTTGATTAAAAGGGAGAACTTATATTTACTAGATAATGTATAATAAATATTACACTTCAAAATACTAAAGGTTTACATTGAAAACAAGCTAGAAGACCCTTAGAATTCCAAAAGGCTCCTAGAATTTCAAGTAACATTAAATTTAGTCGAATGGGGCAATGATCCACTTAAGCAAATTCTCATATGCTAAACTAGAACTCCACATGGGCCGGTCCATTTGTTCTTGAAGGAAAAAAGTTTTACCAAGCTTGGCCTTTGACCAAATAATTAGCCCAATATTCTCTTAAATTTGGTTATTACTAGCTGATGCATCAAGTACTAGTACAATAGTATAGTAGTAGTAGTATAATATTAGTAATAGCATAATAGTAGAACTAGTAGCGTAGTATTAGTAGCAGAATAGTAGCAATAGTAAACTAGTATAATGGTAGTAGTTGTAGTATAGTAAAAGTAGTAGTATAGTTGCATTAGTATAATTGTAGTAGTAGTCATAGCAGTATTGAAGTATATTAGTAGTAGTAGTAATATAATAGTAGTAGTAATGATAATATAGTAGTAATTTAGTAGTAGTTGCATAGTAGTAATAGTAGTAGTAATAATTTAGTAGTGGTAGTAATATATTAGTAATAACGATACTATAGTAGTTGTAGTGGTAGTAATAGTGATAGAAATGATCATAGTTTACTAGTATAGTATTAGTAATTGCAATAGTACTATAATGTAGTAGTATACTAATATATTAGTATGGTTGAATTGTACTAGTAGTAGTATAATAGTAGTATAATAATACTAGACGTATTGTGCTAGTGGTCATATAGTAATATAGTAGTAGTAATAGTAGTAGTACTATTATAGTAAGAATACTACAGAAATATAGTAGTGTAGTAATATATTAGCATGGTAGAATAGTAATAGTAGTATTATAATAGTAGTATAAAAATACTAGTCATATTATGCTAGTGGTCGTATACTAGTAATAGTAGTAATACTATAATAGTATAGTAATATACCAGTTGTAGCAGTATAGTATAGTAGCATATCAGTATAATTGTTGTAGTAGTAATAGTATACTAGTAATAATATAGTACTATAGTAGTATAGTAGTATAGTTATAGTAGTAGTAGTATACTAATAGTAGTATAGTTGTATAGTAGTGTAGTAGTATTAGTATTAGTAATAGTATAATAGTAATAGTGATTATAGCAATAGTATAGTAGTATTGTAGTATAATAGTAGTAGTAGGATAACATTAGTAGAAGTGATAGTATAGCAGTAGTAGTATAGTAACTATAATAGTAGTATAATAGTAAAAATCGAAGTGGTAGTGGCCAGATATGTCTAGTACGACCCATATGCCAGGAATGACCCATGGCACGATTGGGCCAGACATTGCATGGCCTGCATGAAATAGTAATATTGTAAATTATACTCCAGAGAATGACTCAGTAACCAAAGTCCTACCATAGGTTGACCACCTAGACTTTTTGTGAAGGCCCCATCCTCTCTGCATTGACTAGCAAATCCTCAACAAATCAAGGTATTATCATTTTCACCCCAATTATGCTCATGATACTAAAGAATATAAGCACTTCAATGATTAAATCAAAAGGCTTATCAAAGAAGGCCACCTTGGGCAATCGTCTACAAGGTGAATGTGCAAAAGAAACTCGTGTATGAGAGAACCGTCAATGAACTTCACCCCAAAAGGACCCCACTCTTGAGTTGTGAAACCCTCTAGCTAAGGGCAACCTCAATTTGATCCTTACTAATCCATTGACTCAAAGTGATCCTCCAGCATCAACTGGCAAATACTGAACCCAAGCTAGGGGGAAGGAGGGCTCAAAAGAGGTGGAGAAGAAGAGACACAATTGTGAGATTAACTACAATGATATAGTCTTCTTTGACAAGGACTTAGAAGGAATTTTTACTCCTTACAATGATGCATTGGTGATCATAGTGGTCCTAGATGGCTACACTACTCAATATATCATAATAGATAAAGAATGCTTAGCAAATATTCTGTTTACTCAATTCTATGACCAAATGTAGACCAAGGAAATTCTAGAGTCATACATTAGGATGCTCACTAAATTCATGAGGGACTCAGTCACCCCGCTTAATGTGATCAATGTACTCCTTACCATTGGAGAAGATCCAAGGAACACCATAATCAAATCAAAGTTTGTTGCACTTCAGAGATGTCCTGCCTATAATGTAATATTGGGACAACTGGAACCCAATTAGCTCCAAGCAGTAATTTTAACTTTTTATTTAGTCATGAGGTTCCTACTAAACATGGCACAAATGAAGCACGAGGAGACCAAAGTCTCATTAAGAAGTGTGAAGCACCCTACTAGCAAAATAGTTTTAGCTAGGAAAGCAAGGAACCGACAGTAGTGGAGATCAATGAATCCATCACTGAGCCAAAGAAGGGACATGTTAAGCCTATGGAATGGCTCATTATCTTGGTTATCAATGAAGCATTAGGGAGGACACTAAAGCTTGGGTAAACCTCATAGAGCCCTTACATAGAAAATTTCTAGACTTCATAAGAAGGAGCCAAGATGTCTCTATACGGGCCCCCAAGGATCTCCTATGTATTGACCCTTCGTTGGCTCAACACAAACTCAGTCACAAAAAATCACAAGTTGGTCAAGTAGAATAAAGGGCACTTTGCCCATGAAAGCCAAATGGCTATCTCTGCAAAGGTGAGTAAACGTCTCACTGTAGATTTATATGGGAAGCCCACTATCCTAAGTGGTTGGCAAACATGGTATTGGTAAAGAAATCCAATGGTAAATGAAGAATTTTCATCAACTTCACTGATTTAAATAAAGCCTACTCAAAGGATAGTTATCCTCTACCAGAGTTGTCCAGCTCATTTACTCTACCTTGGGCAACAATCTCCTAAGCTTCTTAAATGTGTTCATTGGCTATCATCATATTAGAATGCATCTCAAAGATGAGGGGAGAACTATCTTCATCACAGATCAAGGTATGTTCTGTTAAGTTCCAATGCCTTTTGGACTAAAGAACATAAGGGCAACATATCAAAGAATGGTGAATAAAGTTTTTGAGCCTTAACTCGATAGGAATGTGGAAACAAATGTCGATGATATGCTGGTGAAAATCCTCCACATTGATAGGCATTCAAAGGATCTAGAAGCTACTTTAAACAAACTTCAAAAGTTTAGGATGAAGTTGAACCTAAAGAAGTATGCTTTTGGGATAGGCTCGAGAAAGTCCCTTGGCTACTTAGTCTCAATATGCAAAATAGAATCTAATCTTGAAAATATTGAAGCTATTATGAAAATGAAGCCTCTGAGCTCTACTACTTCTACTGCTACTACTACAACTATTGCTATTTCTACTATTACTGCTACAGCTACTTCTACTACTATAGCTACTACTACTACTACTACTACTACTACTACTTCTACTGCAACTGCTATTACTATTGCTACCACTACTCCTATTACTATTACTATTACTCCAATTATTGCTTTTGTTGCTATTACTGCGACTACTGCTGCTGCTACTACTACTACAACTACTATTACAAATACTACTATTGTAGCTACTACCTCTACTGCTTCTATTGCTACTACTACTACTACTTCCACCACCACCACCAGCACCACTACTAGTACTACTACTACTGCTGTTGCAACAACTACTACTACTAATAATAATAATGCTGCTGTTGCTCCAACTACTACTATTACCACTACTATTACTATTACTACTAATACTACTAGTACTGCTACTAGTGCTGCTGCTACTACTTCTGCTATTACAGCTACTTCTACTACTTCTCCAACTACTACTACTGCGGCTATTACTAGTACTATTGCTACAACTACGATTTCAACTTGACTGCTGCAACTACTACTGCTACTACTACTACTGCTACTACTACTACTACCTTAACTACTACTACTACTATAACTACTACAACTACTATTGCAGCAACTGCTACTACTACTACTACTACGACTACTACCACTACTACTACAATTATTTGCAGTACTACTACTACTGCTTCTGCTGCTGATGCTACTACTACTGCAAATACTATCATCATACTACTGCTCTACTGCTGCTACTACCACTATTATTATTGCTACTAATATAGCTTCTTCTACTACTACTATTACTACTGCTACTTTTACAACTAATAGTACTTCTACAACTACTGTTGCTGCTGCTACTACTACTACTACTACCACCACCACTACTGCTAATACTACTACTACTGTTGCTGCTGCTACTGTTGTTGCTACCACTACTACTACTACTACTATGCCTACTTCTTCTCCTACTTGTACAATTGCTACTACTGCTACTACTTCTGCTGGAACAACTACCACTTCTCCTACTTTTACTTCTGCTACTACCTCTACTATGACTGCTGTTATTATTACTGTTGCGACTGGTACTATTCCTGAAACAACAGCTACAACGACTGCTGCTACTGGTACTATTACTGCTACTACTATTGCTACTACTACTGCTACTACGGCTACAACTACTACAACACTACTATTACTGCTGCTGTTGCCACTACTACTAGTTCTACTACAACTACAGTTACTGTTACTATTGCTACTACAAATGTGACTACTAATGCTGCTACTCTTACAACAACTACTACTACTGTTACTACTATTAATGCTACTATAACTACTACGACTACTGCTGCTGCTCTTACAACAACTACTATTATTTCTTCTACTAATGCTACTAGAACGACTACCACTACTATAGCTACTGCAACTACTGCTCCAGCTATCACTACTACTACTACTACTATTACTACTACTGATAGGGCTACTTCTACAACCCTCGCTACTACTTCTGCTACTACTCCTGCTGCTACTACTACTAAAACAACAACCACTATGACTACCCCTGTTACTAAAACTACATCTACTACTACTACTACCACTACAACAACAACTACTATCACAACAACAACAACTACTACAACTACTATTACTACTTCTGCTACTATTACTACTACCACTACTTCTACTACTTCTAACACACCTACTACAAATACTACTAGTGCTAATAGTACTACTACTATTACTACTGCTGCTATTATTGTTACTACTACAACCCCTACTACTACAACTAATATTATGACAACAACAACTACAACTACCACTACTTCTATTACTACCACTACTACTACTAATACTGCTACTACTTCTACTGTTTCTACTACTAGTTCAACTACTACAACTACAACTACTAGTACTACTATTATTACGACTATTAATACTATTACTACAACTACTACAATAACAACAGCAACAACTTCTAATACTAGTACTAGTACTATTGCTACTGTTGCCGCGATTGCCACAACTGCTACTACTACTACGATGACAACTTCTAGTACTATTAGTATTACTGCTACTACTACAACTACTAGTACTACTACTATTATTACTCCTAATACACCTACTACAACTACTAATATCACTGCGACAACTACTACTATTGCAACTTCTACTATAAGTACTACTACTACTTTTACGCATATTACTGTTGTTACTACTACTTCTACAACTGCTACTACAACTACTACTGCTACTATTGCAACTACTACCGCAACTATTACTACTACTACTGCAACTACTACTGCAACTACTGCTACTACTGCTGCTACTACTACTAATCTAATTATGACCCTTACTACCAACACTACTACTACTACAACAACTGCTAATACTACTACTGCTACTATTACTCCTATTACTACTTCTTTTCGTAGTACTACGACTTACGCTACTAGTGCTGCTGCTACGGCTACTACTATTACTACTACGGCGACTATAACTACTACTGCCATTACAATTGTTACTACTACTGCCACTACTAGTACTAAACAACTACTACTACTATTGCAACTACTACTGGTACTGCTACTATTACACTAATATAGCAACTATTTCTACTACAACAACACTAATACTTCTGCTGATATTGCTGCTA
>RXID01021412.1:0-10779 GCA_005019695.1 Trichopus zeylanicus subsp. travancoricus | reverse complement strand
ATTGCTACTACTACAACTACAACTATTGCTATGGTTGTTGTTGTTATTGCTCCTACTACTACAACTAGTACAACTTCTCCTACTTCTACTTCTGGTGCTACTATTGTAGCAATAACCACTGCTGCTGCTTCTACCATTACTACTTCTTCTACTACTATTGCCACCTTTGCTCATGCTACAACCATTGATAGAACTACTACTATTACTAATACTGCTGCTCCTACTACCGCTATTACTACTACTACTACTACCACTATTACTACTACTACCACAACAACAACGACAACTACTACTACTATAATTTCTACACCAACTATTACCGCTACTACTGCTACTGCTCCTACTACTACTACTACTATACTACTGGTAGTACTACTACTACTATTGCTACTACTGCTGCTACTAATGCTACTACTACTACTACTACTACTACTACTACTACTACTACAACATCAACTACTACTACTACTACAACTACTGCTACTAATTCCACTACTGCCACAACTATTACCTCACATACTATAACCACTAGTTCTACTAGTATAGTAACTAATACCGCTACTACTACTGGTACTGCTCCTACTACTACTGCTACTATTGTTTCTGCCGGTGCTACTACTACTACTATTACTACTAGTACTACATATTCTACTACCCCCACAATTGCTACTATGGCTACTGCTCCAACAGCTTCTACTGCTACTAATACTACACTACTACTAGTACTCCCAACTGTTGCTGCTACTTCTACTACGACAACTACTGCTACTACTACTAATACTACTATTACTACTACTACTACTACTTTTACAACTTCTACAATTCCTACTATTCTTGCCAGTACTACCAATACTACTACAACAACAACTACTACTACAATTACTACAACTACTACAACTATTACTACTACTACTACCACTACTACTACTACTAGAACTACCACTACTACTACTACAACTCCTGCTGCTACTACTACTACTACTACTACAAAAACAACAACAACAACTGCTACTATTACTACAACTGTGACTACTACTACTACAATTACTACTATTACCACGACTTCTACAATACTCCATCGAGTACTGTTTATACTACTACTACTACTCGAACTTCTGCTATTATTACTACTGTAACTACTATTACTACTACTACTCCTGCTAGTATGATCACCACTACTACTACAACAACAACAACTACTACTAATAATGCTTTTACTTCTTGCACAACTACTGCTACTACTACAACTACTACTACCACTTCTACTACTATTAGTGCCACTACTACTACTACTACTACAACTACTTTTAATACTAACACAATTACGACTATTCCTACTAGTACTACCACTACAAATATAACAACAACAACTACTACTACTACTCCTACTACTGCAACTAGTACTAGTACTGAGGCTTCCACTACTAATAATACTAGTACTACTACTGCAGCTTCGACTATTGCTGCTTCTATTGCTACCGCTACTACTGTAGCTATTACTACTACTACTACTACTACTACTACTACATCTCCTACTACAACTAGTACTGCTACTATACGACTGGTACTACTACTACTGCTGCTGCTTCTACTTCTCCTACTACTTGTGCTACGGCTATAACTTTTGTTACGACTGCTACTACTAGTACTACTACCACTACTACTACGACTATTACGACTATTGCTACAACTACTACTATTGCTACTACTACAATTACAACTACTGCTATGGTTGTTGTTGTTATTGCTCCTACTACTACAACTACTACAACTTCTCCTATTTCTACTTCTGGTGCTACTATTGTAGCAATAACCACTGCTGCTGCTTCTACCATTACTACTACTTCTACTACTATTGCCACTTTTGCTCATGCTACAACCATTGATAGTACTACTACTATTACTAATACTGCTGCTCCTACTACCGCTATTACTACTACTACTATTACCACTATTACTACTACTACCACAACAACAACGACAACTACTACTACTATAATTTCTACACCAACTATTACCGCTACTACTGCTACTGCTCCTACTACTACTACTACTACTACTACTACTACTATTATACTACTGGTAGTACTACTACTACTATTGCTACTACTGCTGCAACTTATGCTACTACTACTACTTCTACTACTACCACTACTACAACAACATCAACTACTACTACTACAACAACTACTGCTACTAATTCCACTACTGCCACAAGTATTACTTCACATACTATAACCACTAGTTCTACTAGTATAGTAACTAATACCGCTACTACTACTACTGCTACTATTGTTACTGCCGGTGCTACTACTACTACTATTACTACTACTACTACATATTCTACTACCCCCATAATTGCTACTACGGCTACTGCTCCAACATCTTCTACTGCTACTAATACTACACTACTACTAGTACTCCCAACTGTTGCTGCTACTTCTACTACGACAACTACTGCTACTACTACTAATACTACTATTACTACTACTACTACTACTTTTACAACTTGTACAATTCCTACTATTCTAGCCAGTACTACCAATACTACTACAACAACAACTACTACTACAATTACTACAACTACTATAACTATTACTACTACTACTACCACTACTACTACAACTAGAAGTACCACTACTACTACTACAACTCCTGCTGCTACTACTACTACTACTACTAAAACAACAACAACAACAACTGCTACTATTACTACAACTGTGACTACTACTACTACAACTCCTACTATTACTACGACTTCTACCACTACTCCTTCGAGTACTGTTTATACTACTACTACTACTCGAACTTCTGCTATTATTACTATTGTAACTACTATTACTACTACTACTGCTGCTAGTATGACCACCACTACTACTGCAACAACAACAACTACTACTAATACTGCTTTTACTTCTTGCACAACTACTGCTACTACTACAACTACTACTACCACTTCTACTACTACTACAACTACTTTTAATACTAACACAATTGCGACTATTCCTACTAGTACTACCACTACAAATATAACAACAACAACTACTACTACTACTCCTACTACTGCAACTAGTACTAATACTGAGGCTACCACTACTAATAATACTACTACTACTACTGCAGCTTCGACTATTGCTACTTCCACTGCTACCGCTACTACTGTAGCTATCGCTACTACTACTACTACAACTACTACTACTACTACATCTCCTACTACAACTAGTACTGCTACTCTACGACTGGTAGTACTAATGCTGCTGCTGCTTCTACTTCTCCTACTACTTGTGCTACGGCTATAACTTTTGTTACGACTGCTACTACTAGTACTACTGCCACTACTACTACTACTATTACGACTATTGCTACAACTACTACTATTGCTACTACTACAACTACAACTACCGCTATGGTTGTTGTTGTTATTGCTCCTACTACTACAACTACTACAACTTCTCCTACTTCTACTTCTAGTGCTACTATTGTAGCAATAACCACTGCTGCTGCTTCTACCATTACTACTTCTTCTACTACTATTGCCACTTTTGCTCATGCTACAACCATTGATACTACTACTACTACTATTACTACTACTGCTGCTCCTACTACCGCTATTACTACTACTACTACTACCACTATTACTACTACTACCACAACAACAACGACAACTACTACTACTATAATTTCTACACCAACTATTACCGCTACTACTGCTACTGCTACCTACTACTACTACTACTATACTACTGGTAGTACTACTACTACTATTGCTACTACTGCTGCTACTAATGCTACTACTACTACTACTACTACTACTACTACTACTACTACAACATCAACTACTACTACTACTACAACTACTGCTACTAATTCCACTACTGCCACAACTATTACCTCACATACTATAACCACTAGTTCTACTAGTATAGTAACTAATACCGCTACTACTACTGGTACTGCTCCTACTACTACTGC
The DNA here is from genome assembly GCA_005019695.1 of Trichopus zeylanicus subsp. travancoricus. Classification (NCBI taxonomy): domain Eukaryota; kingdom Viridiplantae; phylum Streptophyta; class Magnoliopsida; order Dioscoreales; family Dioscoreaceae; genus Trichopus; species Trichopus zeylanicus. The sequence goes on along the minus strand of RXID01021412.1, from coordinate 6,807 downwards.
TACTATTGTTTCTGCCGGTGCTACTACTACTACTATTACTACTAGTACTACATATTCTACTACCCCCACAATTGCTACTATGGCTACTGCTCCAACAGCTTCTACTGCTACTAATACTACACTACTACTAGTACTCCCAACTGTTGCTGCTACTTCTACTACGACAACTACTGCTACTACTACTAATACTACTATTACTACTACTACTACTACTTTTACAACTTGTACAAGTGCTACTATTCTTGCCAGTACTACCAATACTACTACAACAACAACAACTACTACAATTACTACAACTACTACAACTATTACTACTACTACTACCACTACTACTACTACTAGAACAACCACTACTACTACTACAACTCCTTCTGCTACTACTACTAATACTACTACAAAAACAACAACAACAACTGCTACTATTACTACATCTGTGACTACTACTACTACAACTACTACTATTACTACGACTTCTACCGCTACTCTTTCGAGTACTGTTTATACTACTACTACTACTCGAACTTCTGCTATTATTACTACTGTAACTACTATTACTACTACTACTCCTGCTAGTATGACCACTACTACTACTACAACAACAACAACTACTGCTAATACTGCTTTTACTTCTTGTACAACTACTGCTACTACTGCAACTACTACTACCACTTCTACTACTATTAGTGCGACTACTACTACTACTACTACTACAACTACTTTTAATACTAACACAATTGCAACTATTCCTACTAGTACTACCACTACAAATATAACAACAACAACTACTACTACTACTCCTACTACTGCAACTAGTACTAGTACTGAGGCTACCACTGCTAATAATACTACTACTACTACTGCAGCTTCGACTATTGTTGCTTCTACTACTACCGCTACTACTGTAGCTATTGCTACTACAACAACAACAACAATTACTACAGCTACTACAACTACTACTACACGTATTACTACTGCGACAACTATAACTACTACTAGTACTACTACTTCTACTACTAGCACAACTAATACTACTTCTACTACTACTTCAACTACTGCAACTACTAGCAATAGTAGTACTATTATTGCTGCTGCAACTAAAACTGCTAGTACTTCTACTACAGCTGCTACTGCTACTACCATAACTGCTACTATCCCTGCTGCCACTAGTACTACCGCCACTACCATAACTAATACTACAGCTACTGCTAATTCCACTACTAGTATAGCTGATGCTACTACTATTGCTGTTGTTGATGCTGCTACAGCTACTAGTACTACTACTACTACTATCGTTGCTGCGATCACTACTACTCCTGCTACTGCTACCACCACTACTACTACTGCTATTGCTACAACTACTACTAGTATTGTGGCTACCACTACTAATATGACTACTACTACTATCGCAGCTTCAGTTACTGCTACTACTACTAGTACTATTAGTATTTTTGCTGCTACTACTACTACTACATCTCCCAGTACTATTAGTACTCCTAGTATTATTACTACCACTACCGCAGCTACTATCACTACTACTCTTGCTGCTGCTACCACTACTACAACTACTGCTATTACCGCAACTACTACTAGTACTATGGCTACCACTACTAATACTACTACTACTACTACTACAACTTTCACTACTGTTAATACTGCTGCTACTGCTACTACTATTATTGTTGTGTAACAGATGTTGCTACTGCTGCTGCTACTACTACTACTGCTACTACATCACCTATTACTACTAGTACTGCTACTACTACGAATGCTACAACTACTGCTACTGCTTCTACTTCTCCTACTGCTTGTACTACTGCTACTAATTTTGCTATGACTGCTACTACTAGTACTACTACCACTACTACTACAACTATTGCTACTGTTAATGCTACTACTACTGCTACTTTTGTGGTAGCTATTACTATTACTACCACTACTGCTACTACTAATGCTACCACAACTGCTATAATTACTACTGCTACTATAGCTCCTACCTTTATTTCTACAACTACTACTGCAAGTACTACTAACTAATTCTACTGTTGTTTCTATTGCTATTACAACTAACATTACTAATGCAATTAAAGCCACTACTTCTACTACCACTGCTAGTATTGCCGCTACTACTCCAACTTCTACTACTCCTACAACTAATGCAACTATTACTACTACAACTACTGTTGCTGCTACTACTACATCAACAACTACTTCTCCTACTCCTAATACTACTTCTACTACTACGGCTGCTACTACTACTGCTTATACTATTGCTATTGCTACTACGACTACTACTACTACTACGACTACTTCTATTATTACTACAACTAATACTACTACTATTACTATGGCTAATACTGCTACTGCAACCACTACTAGTAGTAGTACTACTACTGCTGCTGCTGCTGCTAAAACTGCTACTACTTCTACCACAGCTGTTGTTGCTACGACCACAACTACTACTAGCACTGCTATTAGTACTGCTACTACTACTACCACAACTACTACTACTGCTGCTCCTGCTACTGCTACTACTGATGCTGCTGCTGCTACTACAACTATCACTACGACTACTACTGCTATTGCTGTTGCTGCTGTTACTACAATAACTAATACTACTCCTAGTGCTAGGCTACCACTAGTAATAGTACTACTACTACTACAACAACTTCAACTGCTGCTATTGCTGCTCCTAATACCCCTATTAATAATGTTGCTAATACTAGCACAACTACTACTTTTGCTGCAGTTGTTGCTACTAATACTACTACTATTGCTGCTGTTATTACAATGACAGCTACTACTACTGCTTCTGCTTCTACTTCTACTGCTAATTATGGTACTTCTACTACTTTTGTTATGCCTACTACTACTTGTACTACTACCAATAGTACTACTACTATTATAATAATTGCTACTGCTACTACTACTACTTTAGATACCGCTATTACTATTCCTACTACTGCTGTTACTATTGCTACTGCTACAACTACTACTGCTACTACTACAGCCACTATTACAACTACTTCTATAACTACTACTACTACTTCTGCTATTGATACTACTAGTACTGCTACTGCTGCTACTAAAACCACTACTGCTACTACTACTGCTACTACTACTCCTATCACTATTACGCCTACAACTAATGCAACTACTACTACTACTGTTGTTATTGCTGCTACTACTACTACACCTATAATTTTGTCTCATACTCATAATCTTACTGCTACTGCTACCTTTGCTACAACTACTACTTGTACTACTACCACTACTTTTGCTACAACAACAACTACTACTACTAGTGCTACAACCACTACTACAGTTGCTACAGCTACTATTACTACTACTGCTGCTGCTGATACTTCTGCTACTGCTACTTGTATTACTAATACTACTACTACTACTGATACAACTGCTGCTATTACTACTACTGCTGCTGCTAATATTGCTACTACTACAACTATTGCCACTACTAGTGCTACTACTATTATTACTACTACTGCCACTACTACTGTTCCTGCTATTACTATTACTAGTAATACTACTGCTCTTACAACTACTATAACTGCTACAACTATGGCTAATAAAAATGCTACTATTACTACTATAACTACTGCTACTGCTCTTGTTGTTATTACAACTACTTCCACAACTACTCCAACTCCTCCTCCTCCTCCTACTACTACTACTGCCACTACTACTACTGCCACTTTCACTCATACTGCTACCACTGCGACTACTGCTACTACTATTAATGCTATTGCTACTAGTATTGCTACTACTACTACCACTATTACTACTACTTTTGCCACTACAACAATGACAAATACTACTACTATAATTTCTACACCAACTACTTCTGCTACTACTGCTACGATTGCTACGACTACAGCTACCGCTTCTACTTCTCCTACTACTTGTACAACTGCTACTACTTTTGCTATGACTGCTACTACTACCACCACCACTACTACTACTATAACGATTGCTACTGCTTCTACTACTACTATTACTACTGTTGTTGCTACTATTATTATTACTACTGTTTCTACTATTACTGCTACTACAACTACTGCTACAACTACTACTGCGACTAGTACTACTTCTACAGCTCCTACTGTTACTACTATAGCTGCTACTGCTAGAAATACTGCAACTACTAGTACTGCTACTACTGTTGCTATTACTACTAATACTACTACAACTACTAAAGCCACTACAGCTACTACCACTGCTACTACCATTACTCCTACAACTAATGCAAATACTACTACTACAAATGTTGTTGCTACTACTACTATCGTTGCTACTAATACTACTACATCTACAACTACCTCTCGTACTCCAAATACTCCTGCTACAACTATGGCTGCTACTACTACTGCAATTGCATCTGCTTCTACTACTGCTTGTGCTACTACTAGTATTACTGCCACTACTATTGCTACTACTACGTCTACCACTACTACCACTAATACTACTACAACTACTATGGCTACTACTCCAACTGCAACCACTACTAGCAGTAGTACTACTGCTACAGCTGCTACTACAACTGCTACTACTTCTTCTACAATAGTTGCTACTAAAATTGCTACTACAACAACTACTGCTACGACTACTACTGCTATTACTGCTACTACTACCATAATTACTACTACTGCTATTATTATTGTTCCTACTACTACAACAACAAATTCAACTTCTGTTACCACTACTACTTCTGCTACTACTATTACTACTACAGTCACTACTGTTGCTTCTACCATTACTACTAATACTACTGCTACTGTTGCCACTTTGGCTAATACTACTGCCATTGTTGCTACTGGTACTAGTATTACTACTACTGCTACTACTATTGCTACTATTACTACCACTACAATAATGAAAACTACTACTACTATAATTTGTACACCAACTTCTATAGCTACTGCTACTACTAGTAGTACTAGTACTAGTACTACTACTACTAGTACTACTACTTTTACTACTAATACTATTGTGATTACTACTCCTATTACTACTACAAATACTACTAGTACTACTACTACTAATACTACTACTACCATTGCTACTATTAATAATACTACTAATACTGCTATTACAACTACTACTGCTACTACGACTACTACCACAACAATAACTCCTACTACTTCTGCCACTCCTACTACTACAACTGCTACACCTACTACCACTACTACTATTCCTACTGCTACAACAACAACTACTACTCTAAGTACCACTACTACTACTACTATGACTACTACGACTACTACTACTCCTAATCCTACTACTACTACTCTTGCTGCTACTACAACTACTACCACCACAACTATGACTATTACTACTATTGCTACTACTATTACTACTACAACAATGACTAGCACTACCACTACTACTGCCATAGCTACTACGACTGTTGTTGCTCCTATGCCAACTCCCACTCCCACAACTACTCCTACTTCTGCTACTAATACTACAACAACTACTACTGCTATCGCTGCTATAACACTAGTAGCAGAGGTAGTTGTAAGAGTTACTTTAGGAGTTAGAGTTAAAGTAGGAGGAGGAGGAGGAGGAGTAGAAGTAGCAATAGTAGTAGTTATAGTAGTTATAGTTGTAGTAATAGAAGTAGTACAAGTAGTAGTGAAAGTAGTTGCGGTAGTAGTAGGAGTTGTAGTAGCAATAGTAGTTGTAGCAGTAGTAGTAGTAGTAGCAAGAGTAAAAGTAGTAGTAGTAATAGTAGAAGTAATAGTAGTGGTATTACTATTAGTAGCAGTAGTAGTAGTAATAGTAGGAGTATGAGTAGTAGTATATTCATAGTAATAGAAGTACAAGTACTAGTACAAGTAGTTGTCAAAGCACTAGTAGTAGTAGTAGTAGTAGTAGTAGTAGTTATTGTTGTTGTTGTTGTTGTTGTTGTTGTTGTTGTTGTAATAGTAGTAGTAGTAGTTGGAGCAATAGTAGTAGTAGTAGTGGTAGTAGTCGGAGTAGAAGTGGCAGTGGTAGTAGTGGTAGTAGTGAAAGAAGTAGTAGCAGTAACAGTAGTAGTTGTAGTGGTTATGGTAGTATTAGCAGTAATGGTAGTAGTAGTAGTAGCAGTAGTGGCATTAGTAGTAGAAATATTAGTAGTAGTGGTTGTTGCAATAGTAGTAGGAGGCAGAGGAGTAGCAACAACAATTGCAGCAGTAGTTGTAGTTGTTGTTATAGTAGTACTAGTAGTAGCAGTTGTTGTAGTAGTAGTGGTAGTCGTGTTAGTGGTAGTAATAGTTGTAGTAATAATAGTTGTAGTTGTACTAGTTGTAGTTGTAATAGGAGTAGTAGAAGAAGTAGTAGTAGAAATAGTAGCAGGACTAGTACTAGTAATAGTAGTAGTAGTAGTAGAAGTAGTTGTAGTAGTAGTAGGAGTAGTAGTTGTAGTTGATGGAGTAGTAGTAATAATTGGAGGGATAGTAGTACTAGTAGTAAAAGTAGAGGTACTAGTAGTAGTAAGTTTGGTAGTAGTGGTAGTTGTAGTAGCTGTAGGAGTAGTAGTAGTACTTATAGGAGAAGTAGAAGTACTAGTAGTTGTAGTTTTATTAGTAGTGTAGAAGTTGTAGCAGAAGTACTAGAAGTAGTAGTAGCAGTTGTAGTAGAAGTAGGAGTCATAGTAGTAGCAGTAGTAGTATTTCTAGATTTAGTATTATTATTAGTAGTAGTAGTTGTTGTTGTTGTTGTTATTGTTGTTGTTGAAGGAGTAGCACTTGTTGTTGTAGTAGTAGTAGTCATTTTTGGAGTAACAAAAGTAGTGATAGTACTAGTTAT